>VWZL01001887.1:2086-60148 GCA_013396915.1 Stercorarius parasiticus | reverse complement strand
GGTGGGGGGGGGGGAAGGAGATGCAGAATTGGATTATATACGTGGTGGCAGGGTAAATAAATACATACAAATCAGGTTTCTAGCAACATGGTAATTTCATGTCATTACTAACTAGTCTGTCCTTAAAGAAACCATCACGGCATGAGCTGAGCTGTAATAGTCGGGGCTGGCTGGCGGATGAGAGATGTCTAAACGTAAAGTGCTGTGGAGATATTGATGAGCAGTTGGTGGCATTGGACCCACACATCAGTAGTGCGTCAACACCCCGATCTGCAGGTTGATGGAAACACCACTGGCCTGGCCTGGGTTGCTTCTCCTCTACCAGCCTCTCCAAGCACCCACCCCATGTAAATCCCTCAGGAGAGCCATTGCTTTTTGAGATGGAAGGCTGTCAGTCAATCAACACCAGCGAGAAATTCAAAGTGGCTGCTCAGCACCTCTTGATGAGTTTGCATTTGGTCTGTTCATGTTTCTAGATCTTGGAGGCAGGGAATAACTGGGATCTTATACATCAGTCCATACGGCTTACAGTAAAAACTGCCTGTCAGAGCTTTTGGAAAAAAATATCTCAAGTAAGTAGGACAGCAGGGGGAGAGGGTGGGGAGATGGTATTCCCATCTCTAGATCTGTGAGGGGTCTCCCATGGGAAGTCACTGTACTTCCCACCTGTAAAGTGTAGAAAAGAATATTAAAAAAATACAGGAGAAACAACAAAAAAATTTTAATTGGCAATCATTCTAAACAAGTCCTGTCGTTATATGCATACACTGTATCACAAAGAAGTCTTGAATTTGGGGGGGACATCTCAATGTCTACAATGTCTACTACAACACATATAATCACTTACTTCTTATACCGCCTTCTCCTCATTTCCCCTTTACGTTTTCTTTCCGTCTTTTCCTTCTTATTCTCACACTAATTCTCCTTAATCTTTAATGCACTTTCTCCTCCCCTTGTAACAATCCTTACTCTTTTCTTCGAGCAGCTGATTATTGTTTCCTTTTTGCCTTGGCCAGGTAACAATTAATGATTTGACCTTACTGGCTCTGAAATGAATTACACATCCTCTGTGCAAGTTAACTCCCAAGTTTGTCCATCTGCTAAATGTGTCTTTGGATTTAGTAGAGAAAGAGAGTTCAGAGCACAGATGCCAAAAAGATGGAAATGAAAAATTAAGATGTCCTCCCTTATTAATCCATTCTTACAGCAGAAAACTGGTGTGACACTATATTTCAATTCAAAAAGACTCTACAAAGACCATGTTTACATAAATTAATGTAGGCAGAGACACATCTTTCCCTAATGACATTTCAGAGACACTACAGTCTCCAGCCCTGATATTCAGTAGCAGCAAATGGAACTTCCTAGCACACACATCTTATAGTCCCGGATTTCCTTCTATGTTTTCTTTCACTTGAATGCTTGAGAAAGATCACTAAAGACCAGTTTTCCCCGATAAGACTTCCAGACCACTGCTCTGATGAAACCTCTAATTGCACTGTGACTCCTGAGAAGCCACTCAAGTCCTAGTTCAACCAGGAGGCAACTCTGCAGTGAAAAATGCTCAGAATAGCACAGCTATACCATAAAATTATCCCTTTCAAACCTTCAAAGCTTTGAAAGTTAATTGCAATTTATAAACTTACACTGTCACTATCAAAAACCTATGTTCTGTATTGGAAATTATTTTCACTGGTTAAATGTCGGTGGCATCCTGGGCTGCAACAGGCAGAGAGCTGCCAGCAGGTCAATGGAGGTGATCCTTGCCCTCTGCTCAGTCCTGCTGAGACATATCTGGGGTGCTGGGTCTTGTTGTGGGCTCCCCAGTACAAGAGAGATGCGGAGTCCAGTGAATGGCAGTGAAGATGATGAAGGGACTGGAGCATCCCTCTTAGGAGGAGAGACTGAGAGAGCTGGGGGTGTTCAGCCTGGAGAAGAAAAGGCTCAGGGGGATCTTATCAACGTGTATAAATACCTGATGGGGAGGAAATAAAGAAGATGGAGCTTTCTCAGTGGTGCCCAGTGACAGGACTAGAGGCCATGGGCACAAATTAAAATATGTGAAATTCCATTTAAACATAAGGAAAAACATTTTTTCTGTAAGGGTGATCGAATGCTGGCACAGTTTGCCCAAAGAGGTTGTGGACTCTCCATCCCTGGAGATACTCAAGTCCTGCCTGGACACAGCCCTGAGCAACCTGCTGTAGGTGACCCTGCTTTGAACAGGGGTTGGATGAGATGAACCCCAGAGGTCCCTTCCAGCCTCAGCCAGGCTGTGATTCTATGAAATGCCAATGAAGGAATTTAAGTGGCTTTTCCACAAAACCCCTACTAACACAGCTTAACTTCCTCAGAAATATATTGCAAGTTTATTTAACTTTAGCAGGCAACATTAGTTAAATTAGTTTTATTGTTGTACTCATCAGTTGGAAACCAGCTCTCATTCACTAGCAAATTTCACACCCAAGATCAGTTTTTGCATAGCAAAAATATTTTTTTTTTTTTCCAGAAACAGACCAGAGACATTAAAATCTCAGCGTGGCCCATGTTGCCACAGACATGCAAGACAGTAAGAATGTCTTGTGTCACACCCTGTTTTCAGAAATATATCAAGAGATTTATGAATTCAAAAGCTGCTATTATGATGCATTTTTTAAGTTAAAGTTTATCCGGTCCTGTTGTACCTGATATGATGAAGTTTTGTTTAAATTCCACACGTTCCTTCAGTATTACAAGACCGGTTATCCACCCACAGCCCTGCCAGCTCTAGAACTCTGAGCTTGTGTCTTTAAAAAACAGCATAGGAAGGGCCAGATCTAGCAGTACAAAGAGACATGAGAGGAAGAGGTCTAGGGAGAAGGAGTTACAAAAGACGGCACAGAATGGAAAGATTACTATTGCTGACATTTAATGAAAACCCATTAAAAAGGAACAACAAAAACCCAACCCTGTCCCTTACCCAGAAGCTTGGTAAGAAGACATCGCATGGGTTGGTTTCAATACTTGTCCGGATCTGGAAGGCTCGGATACCATTTTTGCAAGAAAATCTAAATCTGACCTTGGATAATTTATTTCTAGGAATAGGTTGTTGAAATTCTTCTGAAAATAACGTTCAATGCCCATCTGAATCTTTAGATACCTAAATGCTTTTGAACAATCTGGCCTTTAATCCCCCTGCGCCCCAGCTTTTCCTTGTAAGACGGAAAGAATAAAATGTCCTGAGCTTGAGGAATACTGTGAAGAAACCATTAAAAAAAAAAAAAGAGCGAGGTAAAAAGATACTTCAATAACAGCAATGTGAGTAACAGCAGGGCAATACATACAAGTGCCGCTTCCATCTAACTAACTGCAGCCTGGCACGCTTCCTCCAAATGTCATAGGAAATGGAAGAAATCAATACAAACATTCGAGCTGGCTTAAGGCGCACTTAAGCAGCATGGGAAGAAATTCTGGGTGAAATATTGCCTTAAAGTGCCCTGAGCTTCACTCAATGAAGACCTATTTTCGCCAACATCACCCAACCCCATTATTTTACTGCTTTTGGCCAAGACACCTAAGACGAGCTCCATTTTCTGCCAGTCGAAGAACTGAAAAAGCCTCCACTCTGAGTCATGATTTGTTACAATATACACACTATTTTCAAGGAGCAAATTTTCATCTATTTGAAAACTTTTTTCCTTGGAAATGTGTTACTTTTCCCCATCTTTAAAACTTGGGTCTAAATCCATTGTCTGAATACGTCATACTCCCTGCTCCGTTTGCCCAAGATGCAGTCAAACGCTTTCATTTCTTTCTTGACTTCAACATTATAAACACTTACATATCTCGTATTGATTTCTAGACATTCACAGTTTCACTCTCGCAGGGTCACAGCACATGTCAAATCTTTCCTACGCTGTGTACACCTTCAAGCAGTGTTTCATCTAAGGACCTTCCCTTTCCCTGAACTTGTTAGCAGTGACACATTTACTCCCCAATTAAGCTTTTTTTACAATAATAATAAAAAAGAAATAGAAGACATTCCTGGCAACTCATTCTGTCTTTCCACTTGGTTGAAACAATTTTATGCAGATGACGATGCAACTCCACAGAGCCTTTGAACTTTAAGCATCTTCTTTACTTGGCTTTGAACTCTCAACAGGGCCCATGATCTTTCAAAGCAATATACTCTGCCTGTGGAAGCTTCAAACAAGGGGGAAAAAGGCATGGTTAGAAAAAAATGCAAAAGATGGGGCTTTTTTTTTTAAATGCTTGATGCTCCTGGAAATAAAAAAACACAACTGAGTGGTATCTGAAGAAGTGTATTCGGCACTCAAGTGTTTCCCTAATTAATTGTTTAGATGAGTGCTAAAATAAATGCAGCAGCAGCAAAGATAAACAAACCACTTTAGTAATAAAGCCATATATTTGTGCAGACACACAAAATAAATGGCAGCGCTTAATGAGCACAAGCGATGAGAATGAAGAATACACTTCGTGCGGGGGATCCATGCTCAGAAAGCTCAAGCTCAAAGACATTTGAGAGGTATCTCACAACAGCCTCCCAGCCTGACTCACGTTTGCCCCTTGTACGGCATCTGGATTTGCACAGACAAACGCTGTCAAAATAAAAAGTGTCCTGATGAAGAAATAATTACAGCTCATGTTTCACCTTGCCTGGGCGGCCTCATAGGAACAAGGAAAATACTTGTGGTAAGAGACTGTTATCCCAATTTATTATTATCACTCCTTATTTTTGCCTGATGATGAAGTAGCGTAAAATCAATGAAGAGAGATGCAAAATACACACGTAACACATGTATTTCCAAAATGAGAGAGAGAGAAGCTAAGATGATTCATACGGTCTTCTCCTTGCGACTGGAAAATGAACTAATGAAGTATAAATACTGGGGGAAAGCGTTATCTTGCAAATCTAGGAACGCAGTTTTAATAGAATTGTAAAACTGTTAAAGACAGGAAAATTCAGCTAAGCTCCCCTCCCACAGGGGAAGGCATTACGCTTCCACATGTAATTCTTCCAAAGTTTTATCTGGTCCTATCTGTAGATTTCCCAGAACCAGGTTTCCCATAATTTCTGCAGAAAATGATTTCGCAATCTTACAAACATTGATTTTAAAGACAATTTTCATGGTAAACACTTTCAGCTTTGCTTAATTTCCCATCGCTATTTATTTCTTGAAAACCTTCCTAAATAATGCTACTAATTTGCTGTCTTTGTATAAAAGATTCACTAACCAGAGCAAAACAGTAAAAACCCATGTAGCATACAAGGAAATACGTTATTCCCCCCAGAAGTCTTCATACAATGAATGATTTCTTTCTTGATACTCTCAACCATGTATGACTTGGAAAACTGATCAAAAAAATCTATTCACCAATATTTAATATGTATTAAGGGGAAGGGAATATCAAGAATGTTTTGGATGACCCGTGGGGCGCGTCTCAAGTCCTCCAATTAATACCAGTTCAGAGCAGTCCAAACAAGATAGTACCATGATATATAGGCCCTATGGCTCTCCAAAGATCAAGATGTGGCATTTAATCAGATCAAGATTTAAAATAAATCTCCAGCAGCCTGTTTCCAAGTTATGACAAGAGAAATACTTGGCTAGAGAGGTACAGGCTGTATGAAATGATTGGCAACTTATCAAGACAAGAAGAGAAAGAAGCTGGATGATTGGCAACTTAATCAGAGGGAGAAGGAAAAATAGAGAAAAGGAACAAAACGAGTGCCTAAACAGCTACATGTTGGCTCCTGCGGCTGTCAAAGGTGGCCTTGAGCAGGCAGTGGCAGGAGGGCTTACACTGAAGCTTGTCTGCAAAGTAGATGAAACTATTCAGTGTTCCTTGGCATCAATAGCATGCGGATCCTGAATGTATCTAATCACGTTTGGAGTAGCGTGATTCTGTACAGCTTTCTCCGCAGGTCACCATGGCAGTCACAGGAACGCGTCCAACAAAATATCACGGATGTGCAGCTTAACGGCGCTTCACTACCAAAAAAATGCATAGAGCTTTAGAACAAAGTCCCCAGTCTTATCTGAAAGCTAAAAAACCCCAACAAAATAAAATAAATAAATAAATCCAAGGGGTTCTTGTACGGTATTTCATCTTCAGGCTCTGCTCCTCCTCTGACAAAAGGTTCTCTCTTTTAATCAGTGTTCATTTCACATAAAGACCAACCTGAACAATCATAATATTTTGGTAGCAGTATCCTTTAGATAATGTTACACTGTGCCCTCGTCTTTTATTCCACATGTTATTATCTCTTAAAATACCTAGTTCAAGGGAAAACTATGCAAACTTTTTCTCGAGGAGAACTGAGGAATGGTGGGTTAGAGGTTAGATTGTCAAATGAGCTTTGCAACCACCAGTTCTTACTGGGAAGAAGGATTGCTTGGTCTTTTCGCAAAAAAAAATGCCTACTTGTAGATGACTTGTATTTATCCACAGAGTGCAGTGGGTCAACAGAGAAACTGCAAAATGATGTCCTAACAATGTGAAATTTCTTTTTCCACTTGACATGGGGAATAGGGGAATACGGATGCGCTTGGAGGGAAGTTCTGGTAAGATTGGGACCCGTATCTTGGACAATATTTTGGCTCCTGCTAAGCCTTATTAGGGCAAATCTAAAGATATTTCCAAGCACTTTGAAATCCTCTATCAGACTGCAGCATTACTCACCCTTGCATTTTGTATGCAAGAAAGATAAACCTTAATGTATAGCAAAATTATTTCTGGAACTGCACATTGCACGTTTTCACTAGAATGCATATCATAAGCTTTGACACAGAGATAACTAAGCGACTACTTGTCAACTTCCTCTCATTCCATCAGTCTTAAAAGATAGGATAAGAAAAGCTTTTTATGTGCAACAGCAGGCTTCAGATTAGTCCTGCAGAGTTATCAAAAATGTGGAACTAAATATCAGACAAGCCCAATTTAAAATGATGAAACACTTCTGAATTCTAAAACAATTAGGCTGATTTACAACACATGGCCTGATACAATGTAGGTTTGAATCCTTTTTTTTTTTTCTTTTTAAAAGGGGACACATTTTTTCATGCTAGTCATAAATTAGTACAATCAAGATTTATTTCTTTTTTTTCCCTGAATACTCAAGAGCAACTCTTGCACCGCTCAAAGATGTTTGTGGAAGATCCGTATTTTATCTGGGAAGATAGACGCAGAAGTGAGTTACGGACCTAGGAAAGGCAGACAACAACTACAGCTAAAGAACAGCATCATCTCCTTTTTCTGTGGCTTTTCAGTGATGCTGTGACGCACATTTACTCAGTTTTCACTGTTAGGTCCCTCATTCCTGCTTGTAAATCAAGGATTCTGGGGTGCTATGAAGATTAATCAGGTGAGGCTTGCAGTTTTCTCCTCTACCCTTCATGATGGTCGCTCCCAGAAAACACACATGCATCTTGAATACTCCTGATCCCACTGGGGTTGAGATTTAAACAAACTCTGACATTGGCGATGCAACTCTGCTTGATCACGGGACTAGAAAGTCATTATCTGTGTTTCAATATTCATTTAATTACTACCTGTGTTTAAAAAGAAACAGAAGACTAGAGAAACCCTCAGTTACCACAAGACGATGCTAGAGAAGGCAGCAACGGTGCTCAAAACCTACTCTGAAGAATATTTTGGAATACCGGAATTTACAAGATAAAAGATAAAGCAAAAGGTACAGGGTATTCACAACACATTTTTGAGGCTTTCACTTTTGCATCATACATGGGCAATAGATTTTAAATGAAAGTTCTGTTTCTCTTTACTTAAGGGTATTAATATTTTAGTATGACTGCATCTGTGAATGAAGACATTCAAAAAGCCATTATGTTTTCAACTTAGGTTAATAATAAGGCTATTTTTCCACCCACTCTCTGGCACAGCTGTAATGTTCTTGGCCTCAAGTGGGAGGCAATGTGGAACAAGGATTAGCAAGATGGATGATATACAACATACAGTGCCAGTTCATATAAAATATTACTAGATTGGAAATGACTGTTTACTGTCTCAGTGATTACATGACCACTTTTTTTCCTTCCAAAGAACATACAGTATGTGGCACTCCTCTATGCCAATAAAGCTTAGTGCACAGCACCTGGGTAATGACAAATTAATTTTTGAGCTAAGCCTGATGAGGGGGTCAGCCAAAATCTTAGGCAGAGTTTATCCCCAGTACTATTTTACATGACAGAAAATGCATCCCTCCCATCCGTCAGTATTAGCATGGAACAGGTTATACAACAGAAAATAAATGAAGTGGGGGGACAAAAATACCAAAAAAAATGTTAGGTCTGTGTGTGTTTACAGTACAACAATGAAACATT
Organism: Stercorarius parasiticus; assembly: GCA_013396915.1. Lineage (NCBI taxonomy): Eukaryota > Metazoa > Chordata > Aves > Charadriiformes > Stercorariidae > Stercorarius > Stercorarius parasiticus. The sequence goes on along the minus strand of VWZL01001887.1, from coordinate 51,803 downwards.
TAATCTTGGAGGAGGGGGGGGAGTTGGAAACAGCATCCCATGGTCCACTTCCAAATAAAATTGGACAAAACATTTAGGAATGCACTAAACAGAACAAGCCTGGATTTGGCAGACAACAAGCTGGATGAACTAGCAGGTCTTTTTTCAGTTAAGTTAGATTTCCAAACCTGAGACCTTTGCATCCTGGAGCAGGAGATCTCTCACCCGATCTAGAGACCCACCTCTCTTGACCAAGGCCATAGCGGCTCAGCCACGAGCAGCCAGGGACACTGAGCCCTGGCTCCTGGCATGTTAAGGTACCATAGTACCTCAAATCCAGAAAATCACTTGGATCAAAGTTTTATGTCCTGTCCAGGCATAAAATTTATTTTACCATAAAGCCAACGCAAGTTGTTTAAATTCCGAGCGCTCAGCAGTTCCCATCACTTGGACTACTGGCCACAGCCGCTGCCAAAATATCAGCAATACTTCAGAGTTGAAAAATGTTTTCTTTAATAATTTCAGTGAGAGAGCACTTTCACGTGAAAGAGAAATATAAGTGTTTCGAAATGGCAAAATTGTTTCTCATCCCTAAGCAGAGCTCCTCCGAAAGAGCTGTTTGCACAACCCAGACACGCCGATTTTCATGTAAATAGTTTACTGATGTAATAAAACGTATAAACAGGCTTATTTTACCAGCTGTAGACGATCTATACTCACTGAGCAATCTATTCCCACAAAAATATTTTCATTGCAATTAATCTTAAAGTTCACCCCTCCTTTCCCCACAAGCTGACTTTGAAAGGCACATTAGCTACTTCAGTAAATAAGATGAGCAATTCTTGGTTTTCTTAACCACACAGGGCATAAGTGGATGATCTCTTTACATGCCCTGGATGATGAAAAAGACATTAAGTATTGGAATTTTTCCCCTTCGAGTAGCCCAGTGGGAGCAAGCCAAGTTTGCAGGCTTGCTCTCGTTGTCACTTCCCGAGCGCCAGAGTTTCCATGAGCAGCGCATCCCAGAGTCAGGGCATCAAAGCCTCAGCCCTGCATCCCCCAGCCTTTTTTTTTTTTTTTTTATTTTCAGGGCGTTGTTCCAATACTGTGAGCAACTACCCAAAGTTTGAAAGTCTGCTCCTTTGACACACTGGATTTGGCAAGCGTAGGAGAAATGCTGTTAGATGAGAAGAAAAAAAAAAAGAAGAAAAAAAAGAGGGAGAAGTAGGCACATTCCCTTCTCCTACTCACTCTCTAATGATCTTTGTGCTATTTTCTTTTAAATCTTATTTAATATTTCAGCCCTTTACAGTCAGATCAGCAAGAACAGATCTTTGCTTCAATAAAGATGCACAAAGCCCTTTTTGTTGAGGACGTGGGTCCAAAACTCCGGCATCTGGGCTGTGCAGCTCTCAGCGCAGGCACGCTTTCAGTCCTTCTCGGCCATCTATGCCGTCAGCGTTTCAGGACAAAGATCATTTTACCAATCTGTACAGCATATTGTACAATCTGTTACGTGCATCTGCAACACAAACAGCAACTGATAATAAGAGCATGCGGACGAGACTGGAGCCCCAGATTTCGGGTCCCTTTGTTATCTGTGGCGCATGGACCCTGATCCACAGTGGAGGTGGCCTCACTTCTGACTTGCTGCATGCACACAATGTACCATGGGCACTCTGCATGAAATCTAAATTCCGTATATTCCCTATTAAAAAAAGCACCAAACGCTCCCCCCCCCCNCCCCCCCCCCCCCCGCCCGCCTTCCTCCTATTTCAAGGGAGTCATTCAAAAGTTAAAATGAGACATCAAATTACCTTTTGCAATATCCTCCTTAAATTCAAAACAAAGCCATGAAACCTGGGGAGAAAGAGGAATACCTCGCGCCAGATGCTACCTAATGAACGTCCAATCATAAATGCTACGTACAAATGTATGGAAAAAATCCATACTTTTAAACAGATTGTTCCCCAAAATCACATCTGCCTGCAACAGTAAGAATGTTTCTCATCCTTACTAAATATTTGTCCTATTTTTTTTTAAAATAGCAAGCACTTCTGATATTTGCTGCACAGAACATCGCACTCTCGCTCCTTGCAGCACAGATTGCTGGTCTGCTGCTTTACATGCTGATTTCCCTTTTGTGAACTGAGACCTTGAATATTTTCACGGGGGAAAAGCAGATCAACGATTTTTTAAGAGAGCTAAACAATTCCGTGTAATGAACATCAGTTGACACGGGCAATTACTCTTTCTTTTTCCCCCCAAACCCAAAAAAACGCAAAAACAAAGGGGAGATTGTAACTCCATTGAATGGCATGTGCCTTACTGATTGTACCAGAATGTCAACCGCATGCATAAACACGGGTGGGTGACGTTCAGGAGTGACAAGTGGATCATTAAAATGTAAGATGCGTAGGTGAATAAAAACTTTTACCATTTCGGCCAACAATAAAGAAAGTTGCTGTAGAAACTATTCCACTGTTTCTCAATTTCCATAAAAGAGTGGTTCAAAACCTTTTTTTTTTTCTTGCTGCTGAATGAGTGGAGAATAAAAGAATTTTTTGCTAGATTTCATGTATTCGCTTTTTAAAGAATGCACGTGAAAGGAAAATAAAATAATATCAAACATAAAGGAGACCGCATACTTCAATGGTATTTTTGACATTCTGCAAAAACATCCGATATATCACATTTTCTCCTTAATGGTTAAAACATAAGAGCAGAGAAGGAAAACTGTGGATATCTTTATCGCTGGCTTGAAGCGTGTCTCTGGCTATGTCACTGTGTTTCCACACGTCTGAGTTTTCCATTTATATAATATGATTATGTTAACACAGCTTATTTGCATTTCTGCTTTTATGTAGGAAGTCGCACAAAATACCTTCCTGGATCTCATTGTGGCATCTCCGTATAATGCGAGAGCGAGAATCCTGCATTAATAACGGCATTAAAAATACCACCAGGATCATTCAATGAAATCCCCCTCTGCCATCACGCTGGGCTACCGCTCTCATTAGCAGAGGGCTCCGAAGCCCCAGCGTGGACCACCCCGACATCCCCCTGTTGTACACCCACGCTTGTGCTCGGGCTGCTCGTCTCCATCGCTGGTGCAGCCGTTCTCCACGACAGCCACGCTCAAACTGGGAAGGACCCTTCTGCCAAAATCACACCTTCATTAGACACTGGGAAAACCACTTGTAAGAGGAATCTCCAGAAACAGCCCCCTTAAAGGGCTCGGTGATTACGCGTTATGTACACACACGATACCTGGCCGTAGCTCCAAGCTTATTCCTATTCAGCAACGCAGTGAAGAACATGCTTTAACTTTAATCACTCGCTGAAGTCATCAGCACTGTGTGCTTAGTTGAACAGGGGTCTTTATGAGCCAAATATTATTCTTAGTAATAAGGAGACCGGGTAATACACTAGATGGAGCATTTGATAGTAAGTAACATTAATTCAATTAAATCCTCTTACAGCATACACTCTCCAGCTAATGTAGTTTACAGTGAAATTTTCTCCGGCACTCATTTAAATATAATTGCTGCACTTATCTTGTCATGAGGAAATTTCTGAAGGTTACTTGTACTGTGCATGTGTAAACCTACAAGCTACGCTGACCTTTAGTTGTGAGGTTTTTTTGAACTACTTAGACCGCAGCATCTAATAATGATGATAATAATAATAATACCCTACTTTCAGCACCTTTTAACTCAATATACACCCAAGGTAGAACTAGCAAGAAACAAAGCGCATGAAAACAGCTCAGGACTGGAAAGGAAAGCTAATACTGTTGGAAATGGAAAGGCTGGGAGATGACACACTCGGAAACCAGGATTTTGGTAGAGCATTTTGCTCAGTTCTTCTGAAAAACATAAAACTGTCTCTCTCCTGAGTCAACTTTGTATTTATCTTTCATATACAAGCTGGCATTATCAATAGCTATGGGGGACTCCAGCATCACGCTGTAGTATCACCTTCTGTCTGAACCAGAAAAGAGGTTCACATCTATTGACCCAATTGACTGGTTTTGGTGACACTCCCAGGTGTTTTCCCATACGGAGTCCTGTGATATATGGGAAAGCAGCATAAATCATTTGCAAAGCTGGAAACTGGGAGGTGTCGGTCAAAAAAGGTCAAAACAAACCAAAAAAACCCCCCAACACCTAAGTAAAACTTCAGTGTGCACAAATATCCATAAATCGAATGTCTTGAGAGTTATTTCATTGAAATTAAAATCTTAAATTAAATTCATTAAAATAATTAAAATCATAAATTTAAATCATTAAATTTCATAAAGCCCCACTCATAAACCTACCCACGGCGGACATTTCAGGCCCTTGTCTATGGTAAACCTTCCCCTACAACTCTAATACAGGCTCTTTTCCTTCTCTTTTTACAATGAGAAGCATCCTCAAATTAAAGATCTCCTCCATTCTTCCCTTTAAAAAAAGGAAGAAACAGCACATTTCGGGCTACTCCAGCAGCGTGCACCAAGCAGAGCGTAAGCGAGCAATCCAGGCCTAAGTGCTGACGGCCATGGGAGGTGAGGAATGCCAGATCTAAAGGGGAAAAACCAACTTCTCAGGCCACTCAGCCTCTGCCCTGGACTCGGCATCGCGAAAGGAAACCCCGCTGCTTGGTTTTGACTTCTCCAGACGCGTGGCCAGGTGGATGCTTGTAAGGGTGAGAAACATTTGACGTAATTACATCTATCTGGCCATCAAAGCTCACCAAGGCTTTATTAATACTTTTTTTTTCAGTATTTAATAAAAAGAGGGAACCAAGGATCTCGCTCTTCCCATTTCCATCCTCCCGCTCAAGCCCAGATGCCCGTCGCATTAAGAAACACCAAGTGATTTAGTTCAGCTCTTACGGCACACAATAGCAGACGTTCAAGGGAGAATGTGGGACGACGAAGCATTTTAAAACTCTTAAATAAAATGTGGGCTACAGGAGGCTCTCATTCAGAAGTAACATTTTCCCTTCCACAGAGAGTTCCCCCACGCTCCGGTGAAGTGAATTAAAATTGACACTGAGAAAAATCTAATTGAGCCAGAGACAACACAACACTTTTCACTGTAGAAACTGAAGTCCTGGCGGAATTGCTCAGGTTAATATAGTCCATTTTAAATCTATAATGATTTTTATATCCCATGATCTGCAAATAATAAAGGAAGCCTGTTGTTTAATACTCATTGTTTTAATTAGGGAGGGCATGGGAAGAGTGGGAGCCGGTGCCTATGGGTCTGCTCCACACTTCTTTCCTAACTGCAGTCCTCATCAGATCCAATTAATACGTGAATAAAGTAATGCAGATCTCACCTGGGCAGTGTTAACATAACAAAGTCTTTGTGTCAGCCAGCCCAGGGATTCGAGCCCTGAGAATGAAGGAAGCAGATTTGATTTAGGTGACACAACAGCGGCACAGCCAGAATGTTATTCTCTGCCTGCTCAAAGCAACTCGAAAATTTTGGGAAATGTCCCCCCGGGCCTCTGCATCTCCCTTCTTCCAGCTGGTAAAAACTGAGTGGTGATATTTGTCTCCCTTTGTAAAACACTTGGAGACGTAGGGCCGAAGCAGCAGCGCTGCTCCTCACGGTGCCACACTCATCCTTGCAGCTAAAAAGTTTCCATGCAGTACAGCATACTAATCTACTCCCCATTGCAGTACAGCTCCCTAAAACTGCAATCGGAAGCATGACATCTTGAGGCACAAGGACAGTTTAATTATTGTTTGAAACACAAATTTTCACAATTTACTTAGGCAAATAAGAGACGCGGTTTATTAGAAAAGATCTTCTGCCTCTTTACAGCTCGCCTTATTTTTCTAAAAGAATGCATGACTCGGATGTAGTAGTTATTTTAAATTAAAGCCACAAGGTAGATGACACTGAAGTTTCTTCCTCTGCAAATAATAATGAATTTATGCACCACAGAGTTTCATCTGCAGAGTGGAAGTCTAACGTCCCACTTAAAACTGCACACTCACAGGCATAGATTAGACAGTAATTAGGTTCAGTGAAAACCTGAAAAGATCCACTGGAAACATTCAAATTTAATTTATTCACCGGCTTGTCTCAGAGTGTTTTTACAAGCCATTAGAAAGACACAGATTCCTGAAAATGCCTTTTTCCCTGAGATGGATGGACCAGGAGATTTACATGGCATATGCAGCCTTCTACCCGTAGCTTGCTGGCTTGAGTTAAGCTCAAACCAGGCTTAGAAGCCACTACCAGACTTCATCCTTAGGGAGCTACTTGCTAATTCTTTTGAAATAGGTTGATGGTTACAGTGCACTATGGAACTGATGTCTAAAAAACCCTAATACTACAACTTGCACAGCACACCCTGTCACAGAAGTCTGACACCGAGTAGGTTGTGGGTCCTACCAGACCCAAAGCCTGCCCAATACTGTCCTTTTGCTATCCCGCTCCAGCAGAAAACCCAGGGTGACAAGGACGGGTGCGGGGAAGATGGAAGTAATAAACTGCTAATTAATTTACGCTGCAAATGCTACACATATATCCATTTTGTAACGTATTTCAAAATGATAAAGGATAACAGACATTCTTTCAAGGCTTTTCTGGAGTTTAAATTTCATGTTAAGAACTAGTAAAATTGATGACATATTTATGCTAAAACATTTTACATGGTCTTTCGCTTTTTATTGTGACCCATCGTTTAATATTTACGTGTCTCTCACATCATCTCAGCAGTGACGGAGAAATTCTTACTGCCTTGGAGTCTCTTCTTCTGTCTTTGAATGAGCAAAACTTCTCACATCGTGGGGTTTAATTTTAGACTTTTATTTATTAGTGCATATGTGGGCACACGCACTTGTGCGTGATTTCAGTGGGGTGACAGGAGCAGAAGATGAAAGCGATAAAATGCCGTTCTTGCGGTTGGAAATGAGACTTGGAAGCTGCAGTGCAGCTGAAACACACGCTCATGAGGCTGCTCCCCAATTACACTTCATTTCTGACGTTGCTCAGTTGTCAAACGTTTTCTTCCTTTGAGCTCCATGCCAAAGTGCATGAAGATTTCAGACTGGTTCTCAAATCCTTTGCAAAACCTCCTCCTGCGTTACCAGCTAACGAGTCAAATATTAGAACTGAATAGAATTAGAAACACTATATTATAAGAGAAGGGTTGGGTGTTTTTTTTTTTTTGGAGCCATTGTTATTTAACAAAAACACACATCATTTTTTTATGTGGCAAGCAGATAAATATTGTATGTTTATTCATTTAACAGAAAATTGGAAGAGGAAAGGATTTCAGTGCCACAACAATGTCATAAAAAGATCGAAACTCATTGATGTGAGCTTTAATACGCAACTGAAGAAATTGGATACCATAAATCTCAAACTGACAGTATCTGGCACTATTACAGAGGTATATATTTTAAATGTAGGCACCAATCTTGAAAATACTTAAACATGCATGTGATTTTATGTCTGAGTATTATATCCGTTGATTAATCCCTGAGTGCAAGTGCGTGCATGACTTGACTTAGATTTTTCCATGCATTACAATTTTTTTGCCTTTGAGATTATATATTTGAAAGACTGAGGTTTGGCATATTATTCAGATTCAACAATGCAATTTGATTAGCTGGTTTTTTTTCAATTTTATTGAAAGTTCAGGCTGTTTTAACTGCCTGTTTATCTGTTTCTTCTGACGTAATGATGGCATTACGAAAAACAGATTACCCATTTGTATTTTAAGAACATTAGGGATTTTTTGGTAAATCCCTAATTTTGTTCTGAAGTATTCTATAGATAAATGCTGGATGGTGTGCTGAAGAAGTCAACATTATAGCAAAAAATTGCCTGCCTTTTTTAACTATTATGCAAAATAGCCCTTTCCAGCATTGTCTTGACAAAAAGCGCCATTATTGTTTAAGCCCCCTAATTCTCAATTATTAGCCTTCAACTGTTTTTAAGTATAATTAGAACAAAAAAGACAGACAGACATATCCTTTCCTTTTTTTGTTTTCCTGTTTTTCCTGAACTGTCAGGAAAACTGAACCCATATTTTCATCTGTATTCTTGGAGCTGTTGAACATACCTGGAAAGCCCTTGGATTTATTTCATGCCTGAATTGAAGCTCAAACATCCCTTTACCTAACTCGCCTTTTCCCGAAGTGCTTATCAGACATGAACATTAGAGATCGATTAAGAAAACCACAACTGGAATAGGAACTCCTACCCTTCTAATGGCTGGTCTGCATATGGGTTTTCAATCAATTTAACTAAACCGATTCACGTAGTTGAAGTTTATGCACTTTTTCAGCATAGATGTAATTGGTAATGCTACTTTCTGGTCAAACAAGCAAGAAAAAGGCAAGAAAAAAGCTACAGACTTAGCTTAATTTTGAAAATTCATATACAGTTGCAGATCGTAGTTAAGCTGCTACAAAACTGTAACCAATGAGCCCCAAAGTAATCTACTTTAATCTCTTGGAGATGTGTTATTTTTATTAATTTCCTACAGCAACACCCAGAGTCCTCACTTCTGGATCAGGCCCCCACTGTCATAAATGCTGTAAAAACATGGAGCAAAAAGATGCCTAAAACGAAACAGCTTGATTCTGCTACAGCTCCGGTCACTCACGTGCTGTATATAGGAACTTCAGAAACAAGGCTAAGGAAAGTTTGACGTGCTATCTCCCTCTTCAAATACCACAATGGAGAAACACCCTCCACCCAATCCCCCAACATCCTCTCCTCCTCCTGTTTGCAACCACAAACCCCCACTCCCGTTACAGTATCTTCACCAATATCTACCACTGCTGCTGCACCGTCAGATTGGGTTGGGTTTGCTGTAATACTTTTCAGTATTAAAGGGACTGACTTTCTTGCCGCGGTCAACGATGGGAATATACAGTGAGACTGATTTATGTGGGCAACAGGTTTGCAGTCAAGTGCGCAATGGGACTTTATCCTCATCTGCTCCCTCTCTTCAAAGCAATGCAAAAATATCAGGGGTCATCAGAAATCTCAGACCCTCTTCATGCTGGACACAGATAAGCCACTGTCAGCTGTGTCCACCCCAGGCTTGGCACCTCGTCCTGCTTACGGGGTGAAACTGCACTGGGACGGGGGGAGCAGTCATATCACAAGTTGCTCCGAATGCGTTATTTCAAAATAGCAAATGGAAGCAAGCAAGAAAAAAGTTTCTTTTGGAACTTTTCTTACTGCTCCTTCTGGAATACCATTCTCTGCTCTCTAAGTGGAGGAAGAAAGTTTGACTTTAAAAGTTGGATTTTTTTTATTTTCAATTGGCCTGCTGTTTCTCAATCTTAAGTCTATGCTGTGCAGTCCCTGGGTTTGATATTAATTGAAAGAACTTATCTATTGCTGCCTTCACTATGCACTTCAACATTCTGCAGAAACTTCAATCGTACCCCCTTATAACTTCTTCTTTCCAAACCAAGGTACAGTCCTGTATTCTTCCTCAGCTTTTCCCCTTTTAGCTTTCTTGTAAGTCAATGCTTGAAGCCCTTCACAAGTTAACCTTCTTAGACCTTTTACCATGGCTTAACCCTTCCTGACTTCATACAAAATCATGCTGCTCTTCTCTGGACCTCTGCCCTTTTCTATAGAATGGTACTAAATATTGGTAACTGTAGTTTAAACATGATCAAAAGAATCCTTCTTTAAGTGCTACAGTATTTCCTTGAAAGCTATATTCAATGTTTCCATTTATACAGCTTTGCATTTTCTGTGCCTTTTTGACCACATGGATACAAAACACCATGTCAGTGCTTTTATGATATGAGCACTCTTCAAATCCTCTCCTGCTCTCGAATCTTAGAAAAATATACTCATTCAACACACGTGTTCACTCAAAACTCAAATTTACTCCTCTTGCTCACGGTTCATTTTACCCAGCTGAATCTCTTTGTATTGGATTGTTTTCTCCAGGTTATCAGGTGGCTTCACCCCCCATCCAGTCCCTTCTGCATGATCCAAAAAGTTGGATAACAAGTTGGTGGTTCATTCTGTCAAAGCCATTTACATAGAGAATGAAAAAGTATTGATCTCCAATAACAGTCCCTGTTGCTCTCCAATCATCATCCCCTCTCCTCCCCTGGCCCGTAACCTTTCCCCATTCTAATCTGCTCTCGATCATCTAACCAGCTCCTTTCTCCATTTGAAAATGGGCCCTTCTCTGCTTCACCTGCAACCGTATGTATTAGTCTCCTGTGTGACACTGTGTGAAAAGCCCCTGGGAAATCCAGCTTGATTATATACACAATTTCACACCTGTCCACTTTCAGAGAAACGTCTTGAAAAACTCCAGCAGATTTGTTGAATAAGAATTACCTTTTATAAAAATCAGCTCACATCTGTAATGTATTTTGTAACGCTACTTATAACCCATATAAAATTATAGAATTAAGGTTCTTTAAGGCTTAAATTTAAACATCCTAAAGTCAAAAACTGAAAGTTAAAAAGTCGCCTTTATCATTCGCTCTCCCTCCCCGTTGTACTTGTATGTAATGCCAACATCTGGCTTTTGCCAGTCTTTGTTGTGCGAAACTTCGTATAGTGCGCACAGCACCTGTTAGAAAAACCAATATGCAAGACACTTTTTCATTCAGTGCATGAAAGATTTCAAGTCTGTGATTGTTAACAGAAGATCTCTCAGCCATGGTCACCGAAGTTTAGTTTAAATCACACGTGCATAATGGCTGTGGTCCCAAGCCCTGCAGTTTCGACAGCGTATGTGCTCCTGATGCAACTCATAGAATCATAGAATTGCCTAGGTTGGAAAGGACCTTTCAGATCATCGAGTCCAACCATCAACCTAACAGTGACAAAACCCATCACTAGACCATACCGCTAAGCACTACGTCTACCCCTCTTTTAAATACCTCCAGGGATGGTGCCTCAACCACTTCCCTGGGCAGCCTGTTCCAATGCTTAATAACCCTTTCAGAGTAAAAGTTTTTCCGAATATCCAGTCTAAACCTCCCCTGGTGCAACCTGAGGCCGTTTCATCTTGTCCTATCGCCTGCTACTTGGCAGAAGAGACCGATCCCCACCTCTCTACAACCTCCTTTCACAAAAGCTAAACAATGTTCATGTGGACCTGCGAGAGCATCCAAAACGCAAAATATTGAACATCAAAATGTGTAGAGAAATCTCAAGTCAAAATGTGAAGAGAAACCCTGACTCCTGGAGCACTGGCTGAAGGGAGCTTTTAAAGAGCATCTAAACTAGTTTTGCAAACCACAACGCGTTGAAACCGCTTCGAGGAGCAGGAGCGTGCCATCGGCTGAGCGGTGACGCAAGGGCGGGCAGGCAACAGTTGGTTAACGGCTTTGCTGCTGATTAGGACAGTCAGGATGGGTTTGTGTGACAAGCGGAGCGCCACAGCTCTGCTCCGTGCAGGGCTGCCCGAGTTCCCTTTTCTCCTCCCACAGAAAATGGGGCACTCTCCCGGTTTGAGCGACACAGGACTAATTTAGCTTTCAGTAATGTTACTTTGCGGTAAGGTCTCTTCTAATGCTTGGGAAAACTGTACTTTTAGAAGAATCTGGTGTCTCCATTTGTGAAAATATTTACTTTATAGCCAGCTATGGGATGTGGGTTTCATGCTCTCAGTGTTTTCAAGCTCACCAGGTGTGGGGATGAGGAGGAGCAAGACCCGGGCACTTGACTCAGGCTGGCCAACAGGATTATTTCATACCATGAATGTCACATGCAATATAAATTAAAAAGTTTGCTGTTGAGTTCTTATTCCTCCCTTGATGGCTGCTATCCTGAGACCTTCTTGCCCCGGTGCCGGAGCCCTGAGCCCTTCCCTTCCTCCCGAAGCCGCAGCGCTCGCAGTGTCCCGCATTTGCTGTCCCCTGCTGGGAGTGCACAGTTTCCTACGATAGAATGGGCTGAGTGTAATCCTTGTATATTTTATATTGATATCAGGATCAATACTGGTTCTTTAGTATTATTAATGTTAATTATTTAGTCTGATCCTATTAAATCTGTTTATATTTCAACCCTCAGGTTTCCTTGTTTTTCACTATTCCTCTTCCCAGGTGGGGAGGGGTCATCGGGGGATGGAATAATTGTCTGAATGACAGGAAATTGTTGTGGGTTCCTCAAATCACAACAGACACTGTGAGCAGGGACCCGATAGGGTGGAGGAACTGTTCCTCCTGCCTGCACAGGAGTATTTCTGAAGGGCTAAACTGTAGCCGGAATGGTACCCGAACAAGCCACATAACTTCTGCCTCCTACATGCCTTGCCCATCCGGTCTCTCCTGTACGCAGCAGATGAATGCCTCATTATCAGATTCCTCTGCTCGCTTCCCGGTAGACTTAAATTAACATGTTAAATAGGATAATAATAAACACGGGCCTTTAACTACAGCACATCCTCGTTCACTCAGCAGCCTCCCTCTAATCTGATAAAGGGTCTGGAAAAGGCTACAAGGAACCATGGAGTTGGTTGTTACACGGGTGCATCTCCCCTGCTTTCTGCCAGGCCATTCCTACAACAGAACAAACAGGCTCAGGCTCACAAACCTGGTTTGGGGGACCTTGATCCCGACGAGAATTAACAGGTATCACAAACAGGGGCAAGGTACCAAAAGGATGTTGTGGATCTGGCCCAAGGCTCTTCTGCTGCATTTCCAAAGGCAAAAGTAGCCCCGCGCCATCTGCTTGCTTCAGCACTTGGGCTCCAAAACAAGAGCAGCCAAGGAAATCTTTTCGGCTTAGGAGAACAGTGGGGAAGAAGAGAGATCTCGGTGGCGGTGGATACCACCTTCGCACAGAGCTCGTTGCATTTGAGGTATTACAGAAGCTCTCTTTAACAACTGCTCTGAAAAAACCCTCATCTATCCACCCAGAATAAATTATATAAAGGGAGCAAGCGAGACTGCGAACAGAGAGGGCTGATCTGCCTAGACTTTGAATCCCCTTAGCCCCCAGAAGCTGAAAGTGCCATTTATTTCAGTGTTACAGGATTTCCTGCCTTTTTTGGTTGGTTGGTTGGTTGGTTTGGTTTTTTTTTTATTATTTAGTTTACCTAATCCCCTGGATTTCTCTTGTTGCAGAAAGAGGAAAAAGCCTTACAAAACAACAGGGGATAAACACAGAGTTAAATTACTTTGCTGAGCCCTTTCACACATCCAGAGAAACACGGAAAACTGCAAACTCTGGAAGGCACGAGGACAGAGGATATTCCAACCATCACTCATAGAAATGCAGCCATTCCTGTGGTTCCCAATTAATAAAGCCAAGCTTCAACATTTGCATTAGCAGCAGTATATCTGCAGAAGTAAGATGGCTTTCCTCTAGTTTTCCAAACTGAGTAAAAATTGGCTTTCTACCTGTCTTCCTCCAGCTTCACCTTTGCAGAGCCGACAAGCAGCACAAAAAAAGGAGGAAAGACATGATCTAGGCCGTCTGTCGTTGGAGGGTATGAAAGACAGTCTGAATAACAGCAGGAGAAAGAGAAGCAGCCTATGGTTATTTTTGACAGAATCGGGAGAGGCTCAGATTGCAGCTTCAGAAGCAGTTCATCAGAGAAAAACTGTGCCCAAATTGGAGAAGCCCCTTTGGCCAAGCTAACAGAGATACACAGCCCTTGTCTGGTAAGAGAGAGATCTTTCAAATATCAAAATGCCTTTCTTCAAAGAACAAAACCAAACCGCCACCCTCCCCTCCCCACCCCCGCATGGTGTAGTAACACTAACTTGCATTTTTGTTGTTGCAATTCATGGCTTGCAGAATATGCAAAGAAAAATTCTGGGTGCTACCAGCCTGTGAATGTTCTGCACGACAGCCGTGACCATGCAACGAAGAAAAATGGACTTTTTCCAGCATCAACCGACCACAAGGTCCCCTTGATGCAAAACTGGAGGTGATGCGGAGAGGCAGCGGGCAGGAAAATGCCTGCCATTACCCCAATCCATCCAGCTCAAATAAAATAAAAATGACTGTTTCGTGTGGGTGTTTACACAGAAGGAGAGCGTGCACTTCGACCACACCTCTGCACAAAAAGTCAAACCTCAGCTTCCTTATTAAATGCCAATTAAATGGCACAGGCCAAGTATTGCTCATGCATCTTGACGACAAGACTATCAGACATTTTTCAGGGCAATTTTTTTGTTTGTTTGTTTCTAACATTCTTAACAATCTCTCACACAGAATCCTTTACTGGATTAAGAAAATAAAGATCATTGCTAGTCAAGAGATAGCCACAAGGAACTCAAGAGGTTTCTGTATCTAGCAGCCTTGCTGGCAGACTCAGCCAGGAGGAAGGATAGAGCCAGCATGGAGATACACTCCTCCGAAGCTTCCAAAGGAAAAGCTGACCACCAGAGGAGCTTGCTGCTGTGTCAGGGAAACAGAAGTCTGAAGGTTATTCTGTCTTTCTTGAGGATTAATTTCGTTTACTCATTAAAACATATAATGCCTGAAGTGACATGAAAGCATCATCTCTGCATGGCTAAAAAGAGAAAAAAAAAAAAAAAACAAACAACCCACCAACCACCTTTCAAAAAGAGTATTGACTATGGGGACTACAAGCCTTCATAATTAGTCTACAACGATTTGCATGACCTGTGCTTAATCCTTATGCCTTCCAGCTGCCTGACAGACAGGTACAGTATAATGGAAAACACTACGGAAACGGGAATCAATGGCTTTCTTCTGTCTAACCACAATATCATTCTCACTTCATTTACTGCTTAGTGGGAAGGCATTTCTGTGGCCCGGGAATCAGCTCTTTCTAAATGGGCGAGTCTCAAAGTTCAGCATTTTAGTGGTTTAAACTAAGTAGGAGTTTGCTCATCCATAGCGGCCTGGACTGCAGTAAATCCAGTTGCTTGACCTCTTAATGCTGTCTTCTATCCAGCATTACAAGAAAAAGACACTGGGTGAGGGCTCTGTGCTAACGTAGCAGGGGGCTACGTGCTGCAATCCATCACTCCTGGGGAATGAGGGAGCTGGAAACAGAACTACACTGAAATACTCTGACCAAAACCACCTTCTGCTTCTGAAGGGAAAGAGCAATCAAGTACGGGCAGCCGGGTACGGTGAGATGAACCCCCTCCCTGGCATCGGCACCAAGTTCTTTAACTAGAAGCGATGTACGCAAGCCATGCAAAAATGAACTGATAGCACTCACAGCACGAGCCTGCTCGCATCGGGGCAGCGAAGAAGAGGCCACTGAGAGGACCTTCTGCCCCTCTACCAGGGCAAGGAGGAAACGCCGAGCCTTGGCAGCGCTTTGCACAAGTTGTGCGAAGTTGTGCTGCCTGCCTCACACCGCAGCAATCACCTCTCACTGAACTGGAAATCTCAAGCGAGGGCTGTTTTGCGCTGTTAGTTCGCTGCTAGCCCACAAAATCATTTTCTGATATTCTCCCCAGCACGCGCGCTTTAAAGGTTTTTTAGAAGCAGTGGCAGGAGCGCAGTAAGGATGAATAAATATCTAGTAACCTTCCAACCAAGCACACATGCAAATCCAGTTATGGCTTGGAGCTGCGCTAATTATTTGTAATGCTAGCAACACTTTCGTATTCCAAACCTGAAGAACTGAAAGTGTAAATGAAAGTATGCAGTTATTTACGGAGAAAAATGCATTCTGTGAAACAAAATATGCACTTTCAGTCTATGTTATACTTACATAGCTATACTACACAGAATTCTCACATGCCTAAATGTGCACAGATATACAGTTAAAGAAAGCAATATCGTTAAGGACAAATACTTAACATACGTATGAAAAAAAACTCAGGAAGGAAAAATAACTCTTTCTTTTTGAAAAATCCCTGTGCCAAAAATCAATCCTTTAACACGACCACAGAAAAGAAATCAGATTTTGGAAAAAGGGCAGGGTGACTCTATTTTTTAACTTTTACTGCCTCTGGAGCAATGACGTTGCAAGAGCCCACCGCTATCCTTTCTCCCCTTCTGTATCCTGAAAATTATTCCCACCTGGGGTGCAAAAAGAGGAAACGAAAGGAAGTAGAAAATTTTACTTTTCATGATCTAATCCTGGGAAAGTGACCGCTGAGGTTTCCATGTCTCTTGGCAATAATAATTTAAACAAGGACAGCAATCTTTTGTTATTTTTTGCACAGTTGGAGTGCACGCTTCCAGATAACAGACATTTAAACTGCAATTTAAGAAGAGGAGGAAGACAGTAATCGATAGGTATTCGGGAGTCCTCTCCTCTTAGGACTGCTGCATAGCTCAACACAGTATGCTTCAAAACAGACAGCCCAGATGCAAACCTCTTTGGAAATCCTGAAGGCAAGCAAGACCGTCGTAAAAAAAACCCCACAAACTGAAAGCAAAGAGAGCACAACTACTGTACCTTTACTTTGGGGAGGGTTCTGACTTCTATCTCGGAGAACATTAATCTGGTAGACAGCTCCATAAGGCTCAAAAAGTTCTTTTAACTCTTTTTCCGACCATGAACGGGGAATCTGTCCAACAAACATCTTAATGGCATCTGGGTCTGGTTGGTCTGAATGATCCAAAGCTCCATTCATCTTGTTAGCTGTGCCGTTACTAGAAAGTGGAAAGGGAGATGAAAAAGAGAAGGCAAGTTAGGAGACTACGCAGTTTTCATGTGCACTAGATGCAGAAGATGATGTCAATTGGCACAAGGCAGGAAAAAAAAAAATCAGTATTTAATTAATAGCATAAGTATTATGAACAAAAAACAATGCGATTACATTTTTCATTGGGTCTGGTTTTCTCTGCAGGCTGCTGCTTAATGTCATTATATAAGAAGAGAGCGGCACAAGGCAAACCGGGACTTTTGCATGTTAAAGCAGAGGATAGTTGCAAATAAGTGCAGATTTCTCTCCATGGCTGTTGTAAACAGAACCGCAGCGAGTTCTCGCTAAACTGGCTACTGGCAGAAATAAGGCAGTGCGTGTGTGTGTGCGTGTGTGCTTTGTAATAAAGTCACATGAAAGGAATATGAAACACTTGGCAATCTGTCAGATGACTAATGCAAGATGCCAGCGATGAATTTGCAGATTGTGTGAAGCATCCATGTGTGCATCAAATTAGTATGATATTGCCTAGAATGGAAAACACTCCAGCTATGCGGCTGGTTGCTGCCGATTAGTTGCCTACGCTCTTTAAAAAGGAAAAGCAGTCTGGAGAGCTCCAGTTTAAAGCACGTTATTTATTGCACCCTGGCATAAAAAAAAAAAAAAAAGCACAATTCAAAAGGAGAAGGCAGAGGCAAAATTGCCTACTTGGGAAAATTCAGAAAGTTTTTCTTCTGGAAAAGGGACATCAAATTTTTGACATTTTTTCACACCCTGTAAATTGTTACCCTATCTGATCTCCAGATGTACAGCTAAGTTCAAAACAACCACACACTTTTGCAGGGGAAAAGAACTTAGTAACGAAAAAAATAACCTGCTCTGTGAAACAAGTGACATACGACGGTTTAGGAAGAGTTGTACACTTATAAAGAAAACAAATCCTCTCAAATACCGAACAAAAGTAAAAATACAAAAAAACCCCACCCTCATGTCATTATTGATAATTAAGGACAGTAATTTCAACTAATTACTTGGCTAGAAACTGCATACGTGATGATAATTTTTGGACACATCAGTTTCAAGAAAGAACACTAATGAGACATGACTTTTAGAGCATTCCTCCCAACTTTCCACCGGGGAAAGGGGGGAAATGGCCTGTGTTCTGCAATGCTGAAAGTTACTCATCGCAGAATTCAGGCATTTCAGAGCCACCTGCCACTTCCAAAAAACTTGGCTTTAATTACAATTTCTCCGTTTGATGATTGTTCAGGAGAGAATACCCACAGGAGGACTTGGAAAAGCTCAAAATCTGCACAGCCAGACGAAAATCATATTTTACATGTGAAACAAAAAATAAAATCTAAGAATGGCAAGAAAAAAACCCAACCCTGGCTAATTCCTCTGTCTCACAGCTATAACCTGTGCAAAGACAAATTATTTAGTTTCATGTGTTTCATCTCCTTGAAAGCATAATTCACCCGAACACATTAATACGCCCATATTAACTTTAGCACTTTCCCTGCTTACAGCAGGAAGGAGCAACTTATATTAAAGGCACATTTTAAACCAACAACAAGAAGTTTAATCATCACTTGTGAAGTGTCTCCAACACGGATCAGCAGACAACAGGATTTATCACAGTCGTTTATTAGACAAAATTCCTATTGATTCTACCAGGAGTCTCGCCTGAGTACGAGACGGAAAGATTTGGTCCAACCTTTTATATTGCGTTTCATGCACAAATACCCTCTTTGTTTTGAAGATGTTCTACAGCTCACAAGAACACCTGGAGAAATCACGATTTCTCCAAGCCTTAAAAACTTCATTTTCCATAGATACATAACACTTAAGCAGAACCAAACCAACCAACTAAAGAATCACCCCCCAAAAAAATCTCCAAGAAACGGAAAAATCCTGACTGACTCACTTGAATGAAAGTCCATGGGAACAACTTTCAAGCCTCTCATGGAGCAGTAGGCACCCACGTGACACTTACATCTCTAGAAAATCACTCTGTGATTTCTTTCCGATTCCTATTCCTTTATGTAAAACCCGATCTGTTAAACAACCTCCCTCGTAGGAGGTTGAAAAATCCCTGACCCATAGCTTAAAATAGGAAATGCTTACACGTTATTTCGGACCTGCAAAGACAAGAAAAGGTAGAAGCTTAGCTGTTTAGCCCTCAGCTTTGCCCTGGACTTGGTCCACTATTTTCTTTCAGAAATTGGCTTCACTTTTCACTTCATGTATTCTCTACGGTGTTTACGTTAAAAAATTAATTGACTTCTTTTTTAAATTATGCCCTTCATCTGTTCTCTCTGTTGGTTCCCTTCTTTAAGAAATCCATACACAATTGCTACTTTAGCCCAAAATTACATCAAAGGTCATATTTAATAAAGAATAACAAGTTTATTCCTTTGCTTTTTTCTTTACACAAACCACCTTTACCACCAAAAGCACCACAATTTCCATTGCTAACAAGCCAATTTTTAGGAAACCACAAAACCGAACACTTCTGTTTTCTCAGGTTAATGACCCCATTAGCATCAAGTTCCTGCCCTGAGCTAAAGGTTTAGGCACAGGCCAAGATCTCTCCTAATGCCACAAAATGCTTAAACCCTTTCTTTACTTCAGTGGAACCGAAGTCGAATTACATTGATCATATTCCTTAAATGCTTTACTGGATAAAGATGGTTAAAGGCCCTGACTCCAGGCGTAGGCCACCGTATGCTGTGATGCAAAGCTCCGGGGGACAGGTTTTGTCACTCGGTGCCTGAATTAAGTTGGGCAAGTCATTAAAACTTCTCCGGGGTAAATTCTACCATCCACTGACAGCTCTGACAATCCACTAACTCCTGCAGATTTAGGAAAAAAACAAACATAACTTAGAGTTTCCTTTATAATCCTTTTCTACCAGAAGGCAGGGGTTTCACTGAGCTCCCAGCATGTTGAGGGGTTGATAGGCAAGGTCAGTCCGCAGAGAGGGCGCTCATTTCTACAAGCACAGCTGGGCTCCTTTCTAAATTGCATCCCCTTTGACTTCAGTGCAAACAAAGGCTCTCGAGCACCTTGGAAGAGGAATCCCACTCTCACTGTTGGAGATTTGAGGAGCACATGAGTGCTGTCACAGCAATGGCATATGCAGTGGCACCCTCACCCTGCTTTAGCAGTAGCCATAGGACTACAGCTAATGCAGACAAACTGAACAAGTGTGCTGGTTTTGGCTGGTCTTAAACCACAACAACAAGCGAATAAAACAGCGGAGAGATAACACTGGAAAAATTCCGCCAATTTTACAGATTCTATGGATCTGATCCCTGCATATACTTGAAGGTTCAACTGAGGAATACAACCATATAGCGCACCTGCCTGGCAGTTCAGTTGTCACAGAGCTTGTTGGGTCAATAAAAAATCCAGCCAAATATTCTTGATCCCTCGCAAATAATCTCTGCTAAAGATGAATTCCCTCATCCTCTCCCAACCTTCATCTTCACCCAATGGACATTACTGCCCTGCACTAAGACCTCTTAGTCATCGACAGCTGCCGACTTTTTTGTTACTTCTCTTTGCCAATACAATGGCTCTCAGAGGAAGCGGCTCCTTCCTTCCCCCATCTTCCCCTCCTGCTGTACCCAAGAAATAACAAGGCAAAAGAGAAACCATGCGTGAAACTTTCCAAGAGGGGGCAAAGCAATCCTTGCAAAAGCTTAGGACTATTTCTTGAAAGCATGAGGGTACAGAGATAGCTGTGTCTAAGGGACACTAATGCGAACGGGATCCCTTGACAATTACTGTCATTACCCAAATAATGACATACATTTAAAAAAAAGGAAAAAAAAAAAAAGATTATGTGGCTTGCTGTCTCTACACCACAGCAGTCCTTCCCTCCATGGCCAATTTAGCCCACTGGACTCAGGGGTGACCCAGCACATCATCTTCACTGACAAGGTGTCATCTATATCATAGAGAGCAGCCCAAGGGCAGAGATTAAGCCACTGAGTCGCTGGCTGCTTGTGGTTGCTGCCAGAGCATCCTCTCTCTCAATTTGTGCCAATTTTGCTTCTAATAACCTAACTACCATTCCATCATTTCAGCAAGTTGACAGGGCCACTCTTTGAGGAGCTAGAGATTGTTTTAGTACCCCTGCTGCTTAAGCAGGAGCACTGGAAAATCCTAGTAGACACCTTCTCTCTCTCTCTCCCATTCATATCTGTAATTACAGCAAGACTGCTAAAAGCGAACTGACCGCTAAGGAGGGAGGAGCAGACTTCAGAAACAAAGTCTGGATCAAAAGGGACTCTCTTAAATTCATCACTGTTAAGAGCTTTGACATTAATCCACGTTCATTTCCGTTAATGAACTCGGTGCCAAGCCAGGTGATGAAAAACAGCTGTTAATGGGGACCAAACAGGGGTTTACATGAGACCCGTTTCTCAAATCTGTTTTTAACCCTGCCCAGAACCCTTCTCACTGTTCCGTTTTCGTTCATTCATGTCCCAACCCTCACCCTATTTTAGTGGTTTTACCATGTTCCTGGGCATTTGCCTTTTTCACGTCCTATGGTATAAGACATCCGTAGGGGAACACTGAACTCCCTCTAAGAGCAACGTAACAACAAGAACATGGTAACGAACGGGTTCCAAGTATAAAGACTACTAAATCCACCCCAGCGCAGAGGCATTTACAGGCATCAGGGTTTTACAGTAATAAATATTTACACCTGAGCTGCTGCCAGGATATCACACAAGCTGACAAAAGGGACAACACCCGTTTGAAGGACTTCAACTGCTGTCAAGAGAGACAAACAAGCATCACCTTAAGGTACTCGAAAGATCCTAATTGCTGGTTTACGAGCAAATTTTATCTGGAAGGACCCAAAAGGGCTTTATAAACTCATTGTTTAGAGAGGAATGACTTCATCGTAAGGTGACAGACAGCAGCTGTTTAATGACACGGAGCATTATCACACAACAATTTCAGCCAGGAAGGGCAGAACAATACCATACCCAATTGAAAACTGCAGGGGGCTGTGATTTATAGACACAGAATGTAATTACCTAAATTGGATTTTGGCCAGCAAAATAAGGGCCAAAACCTCTGACAAACAAAAAAAAGAAGTCATTCCATGTTTTTAAGCCGTAAATGACCAGGTCTCTGTGTTTTGAGGAAAAAAAAAAAGTCATCTCCAGAAGCTTTCTGGCCCATCAGCATTTTCACAGCGCAGCTGCTCAAAAGCAGCTCAAAGGAAAGATGATGCTTCAAAAATCATTAACTGCTCCCGCTGTAGCGTCTTGTACAGTTTTTGGCAGAGCTATTAAATGCTAATAATACTAGTAATTATTATTAAGTAACACATAACCATAGCAGCAGTTGCTAAATGAACCTGACATGCCCAACAAACAAAGCAGCGCAGGGCAGGACGTTTGGTCCTACGCATGCAGTAATGTCTACAAAATCATTTTCTCCAGGCCTCCCTGCACCCATCGGCAGGGCTGACAACCGAGTAGCTGTAAGACTTGCGAAGCTGCCATTCTGCTGCATTTGAAGGCCAACTGCAATTGCAGGAGGGGTACGGAAACTCTGAGGGTGCAGAACATCCTCCCTTGCTCCATCTTACAGACCCATGAAGCCTTGAACAAAGAGCTGAGCAATTCTTCAGCCAGCCAGCAGAGAGCAACCGCACTTGCGCTCACACACGCACATTAACGACACGAACAATTCTGATGGCTTGTAATACCTGACATCCAACGCTCAGATTTTATTCTTCTCAGTAGCTAATAACACCCAAGTGCTCATGTAAGCACTGAATGGTAAACGCAAAGATGTTTTTTCTTGTGTTGCCTCCACACTGGCAGAAATTATCTGTAAAAGCATAATGTCCTAAGACAATGGAGTCCTTTTTACTGCCCTGATAATTTAAAATTCACAGTCATTTTTCTGGTGGAGTCCGTGATTAGCTGTAGCTCAGCTGTGCTAACTCTCCCCATATATTATTACATCATACAAATCGTAGCAAACCACTGCTACTACAGGGGATGCTTGTTTTCTGATTAATTCCAAATTTAGTACATGTGATCACTTTAATGCCTTAAAGGCAAATTTTAGGTAAGTTAAGGAGGTAGCACCCTGTCGCTGCTGAAAAAAGATTTGGAAATCTGGGGAAAAAAGACTTTTCCTACCTTAAAAAAATGTTTTGACAGGGAATAAATTTGGGCTGGGAGAAGGAACAGCAGAGGGAAGTTACCTTTCAAACAGGTAGGTCAGAACGCATGATACTGAGAGCCGTACGAATTGGGAAAAGTATTGAACAATATACACATTAGAGAAACATCACAAGAGGGCTGAGCACACCTGAGATAAAACACATTATTCTTTAGAGGTATAGATGCAGATTCCTTATTAGTATCACAGGAAGAAATCAAGGATACAAAAGGAAATCATAATAAGAGCTACGTTAAAATGCAATTACCCTTTCAGCTCACGGTATATGTTAGAGCACATACATCCCTCTGTGCTAAGGCTTCTTGACTTCCTAAAATTAGCCCTCAGAGTTCTGCTCACCAAAGCAAATGGGAGAGGGTCTGTCCCTCCCTGGCTGCAACCCCCCCGTGCTCATTGCTAACTGTTCACCTCTGGAGGCCGGTTGTTTCTTCAGGTGCTCACCCTCCGTTGTTGCACCACCTCCATTACAGACCAATTTGATTTAAGGCTGAGTTTTCAAACAAAACCTTGGATATCCCCATATACATGTTTAAAACTACCAAGTGGTGTTATTTTAATGCCCTTCTTTTGGTAGTGCTGCCTAGAACTGTAGAGTCAAACAACAGTATCTTTGCAAAAGCTTTGTCCATTTGCTACTTCACACCTTCAAAAAAGCCTTACATTCAAATACATCTTTTTTTAAAAAAAAAAAAAAAGACATCCAATGCGTCTCAGGCTGTCTCAGCTCTTACCGCTGGTGTATGGAACTATTTTTTATCAAGTTAATTATTTTTTTAGAACCTGTAGTGGTGCGAAATGATGTGTACGTGCTGTATACAGACACGAGTGGAGTAACTCATAAAAGTTAAAATAGATGTAAACAAGAGAATGAATGAGTGCAGAAGTGAAGGCAAACAGGAAGAGGAAGAGGTTCGGTGTTTTTAAAGTCCTCTATTTTGGAAGCCAATTAAATATATCATTGCTAGAGAATCCCATAGTGGAAGCAAACAATTAAACAGACCATCTGTACAGGTCTGTTTAATTGTCTGTACAGCATCTTTTTACTTATGCTGCTAAAACTTATCATGGTCTATTTGCAGTACCTTTAAGGATTTGCCTACACTGGCCTATAGATTTTACTAAACTGAAACTAGTAAATGCTCCACAGCCAGTGACAGATACCTTCCCTTTAACGGCTTAAGAAAGGCAAACCCACCCCACCCCAACCCTTACTGCCTTGAGTTAGTTTCCCATCTTGTTCAAGCATGGATGAGGACTACAAATTTCTAGGGATACATAAGAATGACTAAAATAAGTGCTTGGAGATCTAAACGAAGCAACCCCTGGCCTTGTTCTTCCAGGTTCTCCTGTAGGTTTTGGGAACTAATTAGTTCAAGGCTAGACGAGGTCCGCCAAGCAATAAGGTTCTGCAACATAAAGCTCAGCTTAGGCAACCACCCAATAAGTCGTTTTTTGCTTTCTGGGCAGAATTTGTTCTGTACATTAAACCCTCAAACAAGATTGAGCCTGTCTTCATCAGATGTAACGTAGGTGCATTTCTAACTCTACGCGGATGGAGAAAAGTACGACAAGATTTAAGACACGTCCAATAAATACCTATGTCATGAATTTTAAATATCTGTTTTCTGTTGGCCAACTCCCAGATGGGCATTTGCGCATCTGGTTTTTACCTGGAGAGCTTAGCATTAACAAAGGCTTCTGATTTATAATTTTTCTGTCTCTAAACTAATCTCCGTTTTGGCAGGAAGGGAAGCCTAGCAGATCACCACTGCTATGATGCTCACGAGCAACGACTGCAACTTACTGTTCCACTCTTGTGCTCCTCACCAACTTTTTCCTTTGTAATCTCTTTGGGGCAGAAGTTGTCCTTTTGCATAACTATCGGTGCTGTGTCTCAAAGGGACTCAAACTGCAAAGGGGTTCTCTCCGCATTACTGTCGGCCGGACAGTAACATGAGAGAGCGCTCATGCGCTTGCGCAATTATAGTTTTGGAGCACCGACTGATACAATTTTTCACGCGAAGTTGAGTCTGGAGTAGCTGGCTGCTCAGTATTAATGGTGTGGATTATTAATGCCTTGCTTTACTGATTACACATATTTGCAATGAAGCATACTTCTTTCTGTGTGGCAGGGAACATTTATTGGTATTACTTAAAAAAAAAAAATAATGTATTTGATTACACCCAAATGCTTATACATTTGTGACATGTCAACAACTGAATTAGAACAGTACCAGGCTTTTAAAATTCAGGACACGTAGAACCATCTGTTTTCTTGTCAACAACATCAGTCTCTCTCTCCACATTCCAAACACAAATTTACAAAGTTGTTACTCAATTCCCTTCTTCCTTTGCCCCAAAAAAACTTCAAAGGCAGTAATGAAGGCTTCAAAAAAATTATTTTTTTACTTGATAATTAATGATGTGACTATTTCAGCAAGTTTTATCTCCAGGCTGGCAGTTATCTGCAAGTTCTTATGAGGTTTGCAAGGACTTGTCTAGTTTACGGCAAATTGCATCCTAGAGTTGGGGTTGGGGGCATGGAGGGCATGGGAAAGGTGTCCTCCAAACATCTGTTTTGAAACACAGCTGTTCCTGCGTGCTAAAGTCAACTGATTATTGCAAGAAGTAATTTACAGCCCAATGTATTTCAAGACTAGCACCCACATGTGTGCACACACACTCGGACCCATGCCCCGCGGAGCTCCACAAAGCGCAGGGAGCTATTTTCATAGGGCCCAAAAGCGAACGTCCAATGAGAGGGATGCCAACGGCCCATGCCTGACATGGCTGCTTTACCTAAATAGCTTCCTTAAAAAGGGGATGGAAGATCACAGCACCGCTCGTATTAAGGGCACAGCCAATTTTGGTTAGCTGCGCTTATTTATGTAAGATGCCAAATAGACAATTAAAGCAAGCTGTAACATTCAATTCCCTTACTTAAAACAAAATATCCTATCAAGCTCACCCGTGCTCCCCCGTTTTACAAACCTGAATATGAGAAAAGCTTATTGTCCAAAGTGTGATGCAATTGTAATTTTAACAAGTTGAGCATCGTTATACTAAAATCCCTCTCAGCTGATTTTTTTTTTTTAAACCGTTTCTGCATTTTTTTGACACCACATCTGGCATATAGAATACAGATGATCATTTGTTTATATATCTGTCTAAATGCCTTTTCCAAACACAGCCAGATGGAGCCTTTCAAAATCAAATTAATTTCAGATTAATTCACTCTGGACCCACTCCAGTTTCATGACTCTATGCTTTGAGGCACCATCTAAATTGATTTAGAGTCACGAACTTAGAGAGCTCAAGTCCTTAGGTATAGGAAAAAAAGATCCTTCTTGCATACTGAAAGAGTCAGCAAATCAAAAGAGTCCGCGATCGTAAGTTTTGGCTGCTTAAAAAAAAAAAAACACTAAGAATGCATCGGTCTATATAGTGCCAAAATCCCATATAAAAAACTTCACATTTCATCCCAGAAAAATCACTCTAGAATTTACATCTTCAATGCCTCCCTTGCTGAGTCCAATAAAATTTATTGCTCTAATTAAAAAGCAAAATAAAAAAAAAAGGTGTTGTTCTAAACCTTGCAATAAGCAGCAGTCACAGAAAGATAGGAGACAGGTAATAAAAATCTCCACTGCAATGGATTTATCTAAGGAACTATAAACAAATGTAGCCTGCAAACACTGTGGGCTTGCATACTGTCAATCCTCTATGGATGCCTTTATTATCTCACTTGTTTCAATTGCAATTTGGGTTTCCATGGAGATGTAACAGTCAACTCTGGAAAATTATAAGATAAATGTCAGGCAGTGATAACGGTGTTAATGAAGCTTCATTGACAAGCAGAACTATGCTTCAAATAATAGGCATATTTCTATTAGCATATGTATAACCTGTCCAGAAAAAGGAAGAAAAAAAACTCTCAACAACAGGGAAAGACACTACTAAAAAATTAAAATGGAATTGTGTCTATAGAAGATACGAGACACACAACAAAATGTTGCACCTATGTGAAATGATGAATTCCTAACAAACAGAAGAGACGTGGGCTCGAAATTTAATTGCCTGATTCCTCTTGAAATTTTTGCACTCAGCGATCGCGCTGAAAAAGCACTTTGCTGACACGCGCCGACACACTTTTGCATGGCGTGATTCTTGTTCCCTTGCAACGCGAAGGCTGGAAGGATCTGCTTCACAAGGCACTTTAAAGCATGCTATTTTATAATGCGCAAATACAGCTGCAGTGAGCTGTTAGAAAGATGCAGACCTCAGTGGAAACACGAATAGCGTATACACAAACACAGCACGCGCTACGAGAGCTCTCAGGTGTCGTACGTCCTTAGATTAGGGTGGTCCGTCCACCGCGTCTTGGTACATGATGGGCTTAACGTGATACCGCTGAGGTGACAAGCGTGAGCACTTCGGACGGACTACAGCACGGTGTGGTCTCGACCTGCTTCCGCGCTAACCAAGCCTGCAGAAAGCATGGAGAAGCTGCCAGTCATCTGTGAAGGACTGCAGCCACCTGTTTGCTTTCCGCATGTGGAAAGGTTTTGGTGAACTGGAGGTCAAGGAGGCGACAAAGCCGATTGCTGCAGCAGAGAGGAAAATGCAGACCACCATGCATTATTTCAGTGAATCAAGCGTTTTGTCTGGGCAGGGCGGACTTCAACCAGCGGCCAGGGGAAGGGAAGGAATTTGGCTATTCCAGTAGTTGAGGTTTCATTTTGGCAACCTACCAGAAGCCAGAAGGAGTAGGGTAGGAGTGGGGCAATCCCACCCCAGAGGGCAATTTTTGCAGGTGGATAAAATGTGCTAAGATATGCAGTGCCTATTTATTAGGTGATATTGCCTCTGGTTGGAGAATCAAGAAGTGCTAGAGGTTGTTCCCGTCTCTTCTCACCCCACTATCTGGCCTTGGGAATTTTAGTTCCTTGCCTGCCTTTGTAACTCTTTCAGGTAGAGTCAGTGCTCCTGTACAGGGTCTTGGTAAAGAGGGTTAGAGAGGCTACAGATAAAATACTGGAACCGAACATCAGGATCAGGTTTGGTTTAGTGGCAGAGGAGGGCAAAATCTTAAACATACAAGCAAACAAAGAAGAAAATCTTTATCCTTCCTGAGGCTTGAGGGTAAAGTATGTGGGCAGGTAAAACTGGGAATTGTGGGAAAGCTCTAAAATGTTACTGGGATGAATAATCTTATGAAACTGTGGCTCAACTGAACATCTGCATGCAGGGCAGGAGACAAGCTGACCTTGCCATTTAAATGGAAAATAGAGCAGGGTGTGGGGTTGGAGGCAGAAGGTTTTTTCTCTTTTTGACGTCCTCTCTGCAGAATACCTTTGCCCCTCCTAAGTCTTCTAAGTTCTGCCTGTTTAATAAAGGAAAACATACGTGTTGTCTGGGAAATACTTCCCAGTTCTTCAGAGAGGACTATGGAAATCATCCTTGCCCAGCCAGGGTTTCGGGGGCAGAAAAGGGAGTTGGAAAAGCGCCCAGTCCTTCCGTAGGGCAGACCTCAGCTCTGATCAGATTGCTGGACAACAACAAAATCAATAGGAGTTGTTTTTTTTTTCTAGTTGTATTACAGGGAAGCTTAAAAAATAAATTAAAAAAAAAACCACAAAAGTTTTCCTTTTCTGAATCTTTTCTAACTACACCGCAACATAACATACTAGAAAAATCCAAGTACCTCATTAGATTGTTACTAAAATGTCAATAGTTAGAAAGTGATTTTCCCCAGTGACTTTCAACATACTTATAACTCACTTTAGTGCTGTCGGGGGGGGAGGAAAAACCCCAAGCCCTAATATTACTGGTGGTTCATTCAACGTTACGGCACAAGTACTCCCAGCAGCTTCATGGAAGACGGAATAACGGGTTAAGCTGGAGCCTGGCTTCACCTTCAGCTGGGCAAGTCTTCCATGCTCCTGCTAGCGTCAAATGGTGGCACAACCAGATCCCACCAGATGTACCACCATCAACACATGCAACCGCGATTCGGAGATGACAGAAGAGAAACTGGCTGTGAAGCCAGAATACTAAGCAACTTTTAATGAAAAAACCACTATGCGTGCTAGATGCAAAGCATTGCCTACGCACGGCGAAATGGGCCACGCTGTCTCCATTTCGCACTTGTTGAAACCTCTAAATCTCATTGCAATGTGTCTTCTAAGCAGGATTCATTTTCCTTTGTATTTTGCGTTACTGGCAACTATACTTTTACATCTGAAGAGACAGCAGTTATATAAAGGGCTACATAGCACCGGCACACAAGTAGTCAGCAACAAATCCGAGTCTTTAAAGTAACCTCTCATTATAGTACAATATTTTATTCAGTTTCTTATTTTTGCCCTATTTTTGCAAATAAGTTATTTTGCTCTGCTGGTTATGCTGTTCTTTTGAGGCTCACAAGAAAACAACCAACTACACACACGATGAGGAAAGGAGGAACCCCGCCTTTAAAGGCATCATTCAAAGAAACAAAACAACGCTCAGAAAAACTGGTTTAAATTTCCCGAATAAACATACCATGAAAAATCCCGACAAAACCACACCCTAACACACACACTTCCCAAGTCATATGGGAGTCATTTATGGGGACACTTTCGACTTCAAAGATAGACCTCCGTCTTCTAGTTGCGAGCTTCCAGGGCGCTCTGCGCAGACGCAGCATTGGGAAAGAAGCAGAGCGCTGCCATTCGGAACTTGTTGGACAAATGGACAGGGAAATACATCTTGAAAAGTTGCCGAAAACCATGTTTTTAAGGTCGCGGTAAATACTTGCAGCAGGAGAAATTTAAAAGGATGAGATAATTTCTTAACTGTGCATTTTGGATAAAAACTTAGCCTAGTTATTTTTTGCTGCGGAGGTTTTATTCACAAGTGAAAGTGAACCCAGGTCTTGGGGACTTGCTGGCACTTTTTCAGAAGAAACGGGAACGGAGGAGATGGGAAAAAATGGGAATACCATCCACATCCCTTTGACAATCCCATGATGTAGAAAGCCTCTTACCTTCAATAGCCTCGTGCAACAGAAAAGGTAGTTAAACACTTGTGGATGTATTTTTAAGCTCCCTGTAATGTACTCGACCTGTGGAAACTTGGCCAGCTCAGGTTTGGCTGGCTGTCAGCAGCAGTGTGAAACGCGCTGTGATTTATAGAAATCTCTGTCATCACACCACAGGGTTAATTTCTTTCCTTCTTTCTTCTCTTTCCCTCCTCCCCCTGAAAGTGGAAAACTCTTATTTGTGATGACAAGTCTTTGGAAAGCTGGAGGATTAGTAACACCATGTGGTTCCCTAAGATCTCCAGCCCTCTTCCAACTGTTTTTGCACATAACCCCTCTCTGTATGGTCATCGGCACCTTCGCTCAACAGATGGGAAAAGGGAAGAAACCTGCCCCAGGGCGGGTGGAGGAACCTGGACACTGCCGATGGGAGAACATAGACTTGAAGCTCACAGGTCTCAATTGCTTGATGCAGGACACGGAGGGGAATCCAAGCATCAAATATGGGATTTTAATAACATGAACATTTATTTTAATGATTTGAAGGCTGAACCTGCTGGGCTTGTCACTGTCAGTAAGACATACGGAGGAAAAACGGGAAGCCTGAATTTTCATCCTGACTGCCACCACTGGAGAACCGTTCATTTTGGTTTAACGCAGGGAAGGGTATCTGTACCTCGTGCCCAGGCAATCACTCACGATAGACTGCATCCCGCTGGGCAGCGGGTCAGTTATGAAGACCCAATGTGGAGCTTTACTCCTGCAATTTCAAATTCATTGAGAGGGGTATTACTTACAGATTATTTCAAGGCACATCAGTTTTCTTGCTATAACCACCCTTCAGAGAAGATGAAATCTGATAGAAGAACAAAACCGGGAAGTGTTTCTAATGGCAAAGAGCAGAGGACTATGCAACAAAGCAAGCCATTTCTCTGCCACGCTCTTTCATAAGTCTCTTCCCTTTGCTGTGCTTATCTCCCTCACCTTTGAATTGGTACGTTATGTTCCCATCCCAATGAAGTACTCTGAAACACTCAGAGGAAAGCACTATATAAATGTTGAACCGTTATGTTATTAAAGACAAAAAAAAAACCCTTTCATGATCCACTTTTTCCTTTTAACTTCATGCAATTCTAATTTCTCCCTTAAAAGCAGAATTTGAAAATCATGAAATACAGCAGAAGTAAAATACTTTCCAAAGCCACTGTTATTATTTGCATTGCAGGAGCATCTCTGAAACCCCAAAAAATGCTGGCTGCTTTTTAAGTAGCCGTCCTAATTTTGTTAGTAAGCCCAAATATTTTCCTACTATTTTCATATGTTAGGAAACACGACACACTTTCAGAGTGTTTCAAAAGGTGGTTAAGAAAAAAAAGGGGAGAAGGGGGCATGGCAGGTCTGAGTTCGCTTAGCCTACAAAGTCAGGAATTTTTAATCTACTGTTTTCTACCAAGTATCTTCATTAAGAAGCCCAAAATCTTGAATGCTCCTTTACTTCTCTGTGCTTCCATCTTTCCATGACTAGACTGAATGTCAACACAGCTGACTGAAACAGCTAATGCTTTACTGAGAAGGGTCAGAGAATCTGGGGGTTAACATCAAGAGTTTCCTGACAGAATGGGAACATATTCCCTGAAGTTTTGAGGTAGAAGGGACTGCAACTCTGATGCACCAGCTCACATCGCGAATTACTCCTTTTTTTCCCGTCACTTATCCAGTGCATCCTTTGCTATCCTTTCTTATTTAATTCGATGATGCATTCTCAGACAGAGTTGCATAAGGCTGAGATGCTAATTAGAACTACCTTGAAATGCTAGCAGCTATACAACATCTGACTGGTCGAAGAAAAATAGCTGGGTATGAAAATTAGTATCAGCTTTTACATAAAATACATCATTATTTAATAAATTTTAAACGCCTAGGGCATTTTTATGAACAACAGGAATTAACAAATATAACGTATACAATACATTTGTGTATGTTTATGTGTACGTATATATGTATTTGCAACAAAGAGAAAAATCAAGCCTGACAGTGTACTTTTGCTTATTTCAGAACACAAACACAGCTCCAATGGAAAAGGAAACAGATTTCAAGAAGCTTTCCCTTAGCCATATGGAGCTGTAAGAAGCTCAGAGTCAGCAACGGCAGCACGCTTACAACTGCAGCGTACGCGCCCCGACAGTGAAATCAAAACTATACATCCTCGAGGAGTGATTTAGTCTAAATCACAGCTTGTGATTTCTCATCTTACATGGTCAATGGGTCCGCATTTCTTAAAAATGGGAATATTGGTAGAGGTTGGATTGAGACTTCAGGAGAATTGTTTTGCTAGCTCTGTTCTATGAGCGCTGCAGAAATGTACACAAAGCTTTACAAATGACCTCATTTTTACCAGGAAAGGACAGCTCAGCTATGTTCTATATTTTCCTGAACTGAAAGGAAGGCCCCACGGCCAAACTGTCATGTCTAATCACTGTGTTGCTTGAGAGTGTTTAAAACAAACAACTTTTTTTCTTTTTTTTTTTCTCCTTTTTTTTTAAAATAAAAAGCCGTGGAGCAATTGTAGTGTTTTGAAGGAGCGGGAGTTATGTTTTCTATCACACAACCGAGACACCAGAATAGCAGTTTTGCCCAGTTTGATGAATGAGCCTTATAAGGACAAATTTTCACCTCATTAATGATCCAAACTGTTTATTCCCTCCCCCCACTTCTCCTTTTAGGTCATGGATCAAATGTGACCCACTTTCCTTGAATGCTTTCCCGCCACCTATTTTCCCATTAGAGTAGAAAGCCAGTTGCTAAGGACACATTACAAAGCAACCATGCAACCACTAAATATCTGCCCCCCAAACACACCCACACTTTGCTTCTCCCCTGCCTTTACGATATTTCCCCCCCCCTCAGCATCTACTCTGAACAAGATCCTGCTTTACATTCAGGAAAGCCAACAAAAGAACTGCTTATAAGGACAAGCTTAGCACGAGAATAGGATTTTCTAATGACTACAGAGACTCCTGGGGCCCTTCATATTTAAAAAAATATAAAGGCAGCAGCCTTGGTTTTTAATTACTCCTAATTCTAAATCTCATGGCCTTAAACACAATAGCTCTTTCAACTCGGAAAAAAAATGACGCTAATCAGTAACAGAGTCCCCTGCGCAACCTGCTAGTCCTCTGATGGCATTGCAATGTTTGCACTGTTATGATTTTTCAAGGTTGACCAATGAGTCAGCAAAGCCAAGATGACTTAAAAGCATTAAATCATGCAACTAAAATGGCTTTTTCACATACAGCGCTGGATGGATTGCAATTAGCAAGGGGAATCAGTACAAGGCAAATATTGTAAGAGCAGAGAGAGACAAATAGGGAATTAAAGGAGATGGTGTTCATTTTGGAACAAATGAGCCCCAGATGTTAAGGTATTTGTGGTTTAATACAGCCCCTCTCACCAGCCAGGTAAGGAATGTAATTAAAAATCATTAAAGTTCAGTTGCTGAGGCTCAACAGAAATGAAATGAAGATTTAATTCAACTGCCCTACTTCCCTCTGAGTAGTCTACTAATATTCCTACTTGGTGCAAAGTCCTGTGAAATGGAAGACTTGCGTTCTTCTGTAATCCTTTCTATGAAAATCCTTCTCCTTGGCATTTCTAAGCGTCTCATTGAAAAATTAAACATAAGTATGTAACACTGCAGCTACCTGGATTTCCCCGACCGTTTCAGCTTTCCGTGTCATTTATTACACTTCCCGGTACTGTTGCACAACACCTTGGCGTTGCTGTGTATAACCAACACCTCAGTGTCTCTAGCAATTAGTGGTACACCATATGATTAAGTGTTTCACGTATAAAGATTCACATTTAAAGTACAGTTACAGAGCGGACAAGATTGAGGATTTGGTCACAACTCGCATTTCAACTTCATACCACCTACTTTTTTTCCAGAGTACATCCACAACATACTTTCTCCTAACTCTTGTATAAATGAAAGAAATCATATCTGCAGTGGGATTTTCCAGTTAGCAGGATGATGAAACCGTACATCAGAGCTGAATTGCACCACTGACACTTTGGAAAGATTAGAGTCACCAGCATCCGAACAAAATGAACCGTAAATGCAATTACTGTTGAACTATCAATGAGCAAACCAAGCACAGGTCTCTAGCAGTGGTGGTCTAAGTAACGACCTCCTGAAAAAAAGAATAAAATCCTGTTGATTGTAGGAGTCCCTGAATTCAGACACAAAATCTCCAATTTTGGATTGCAGGAACAATGCCATTAGCTTTCACTGACAAAACAGACTTTTACTCCCATGATCAACTGAGCTGCCTACAAGAAAGAGGATCCTGACATATAGCTAAGGCTTCCAGGAACCCCAAAGAGGAGGTCCATCAAGCTCCTTAGTTGTGCGCTGAAAGCATGGATGGGGTCCCTAGAGGGAATTCAAGGGAGAAGGCATCATTTGTCCATCCGGAGCAGGCAACCAAACCTGTTTTTCTGGACAATCAAATAACTTTCTATAAGCTTGACCACATTTTCTTCTTTACACTACCCCCTATTCCTCTACTTCCCTTTGTATTCACAGTTTTTTTCCTACCACTCCTCCTTTCAGTTGTCCTTAACACACCTTCTATTTACGTTCAGCGCATTTGCTCTTCACTAAATCCACCAAATATATAAAAATAAGGAAGGCAACCATGGTAGCTGGCCTTCATTACTGCTTCATTCCTGGACAGTATTCCAAAAGCAGAGTAAGTGACAGCGACTTCAAAGCATTTGAACATAGGGCTCCTAGCATCGTGTTTTATCATTTTTGAACACTATTTGGATTCCCAACAGCTCTCTTCCAGTCTGAATAACTATTCCACAACAATGAATGTGCTGTACGCTGTTGATCTCTTTTTCTCTTTACTGTTTCTGTCAAATTGCTTTCTGCTCCTGTGATATTCTCCAGCTACCACCACTTGTTGCTCCTTTGCTTAACTTCGTAAGAATAAAAACACGAGTCAGATGCAGGAAAATGTCATCTTATCCTTCAGTCCTTCCAACAGCCAGGGCAGAACTGTCCTCTGGAGTGTGCTGGTTATCTGCTCACTTGATGAATTCTGAAAGACACACAACTTCCATTTCCCCCAGTCCCCAACAGGGGCTGAGCTCCCACCAGAGCTCCTGTGCAAATCGAAGTAAGGACAGCTAGGCATCAATTTTCCCACTCTGTTCTATTATGGAAAAGAGATGTCAGGCAGCAACATTGAGCTGCTCCATTTTGGTGTTTAATGTCTCGTATCGTTATTCCAGTAGTATATACAGGCAGCGACTGTTTTCCAAAGGCAGACATGGGGAGCCAGGTTACAATGCAACGAAGATTACCCATTACTGTAAATTAAAATCCTTAAACAAATCACCAACAGTGAAACAATCTCTGCTTCTATTACGCTGTTAGCTAGCACATCAAGTCTTTTCTTGCTTTGGCCAGAAATACTGAAGCCATGATTGATCTAATCTGTAATCAAGTTGTTTATTTCAAATTAGAGATAATGTAGAATCATAGAATGGTTCGCGTTGGAAGGGACCTTAAAGATCATCCAGTTCCAACCCCCTGCCATGGGCAGGGACACCTCCCACTAGACCACGCCTTGAACACCTCCAGGGATGGGGCATCCACAACTTCCCTGGGCAACCTGGGCCACTGTCTCACCACCTTCACGGTAAAGAATTTCTTCATAATATCTAATGTAAATCTACCTTCTTTCTGTTTAAAACCCTTATCCCTTGTCCTATCACTACGCTCCCTACAGGATAAAGAGTTCCTCCCCATCCCTCCTGTAGCCCCTTTAGGTACTGGCAGGGGCTATAAGGTCTCCTCGGAGCCTTCTCTTCTCCAGGCTGAACACCCCCAACTCTCTCAGCCTGTCCTCATAGCAGAGGTGCTCCATCTATCTGCTCATCTTCGTGGCCTCCTCTGGACCCGCTCCAACAGGTCCATGTCCTTCCTGTGCTGAGGGCTCCAGAGCTGGAGGCAGCACTGCAGGTGGGGTCTCACCAGAGCAGAGCAGAGGGGCAGAATCCCCTACCTCGCCCTGCTGGCCACGCTGCTGGGGATGCAGCCCAGGATGTGGCTGACTTTCTGGGCTTTGAGCGCCCATTGCCGGCTCATGTTGAGCTTCTCATCGACCAACACCCCGAAGCCCTTCTCGCAGGGCTGCTCTCAATCCATTCTCTGCCCAGCCTGTATTTCTGCTTGGGATTGTCCTGACTCAGGTGCAGGACCTTGCACTTGGCTTAAAAAACATAACGGTGTGTATGTATGTGTTCATAGTACTACTGCAGACATCCAAAAGGAACTCCTGTTTTACCTTCGCTGCTTTGCATTTTAGCCCCATTTCTTCCCTTTTACAGTCTATGGTAAATACAATATTTGCTTTTAGAGTTCTGACTCTCCAGGGATTATAAAGGAAAAGTACTTAACACAGAGATTATCTTTCTGGTGTTGCACTGTACGAATGAAAATTGTTACATTAATGGCACTATACAGTCATATTCAAACACCATTAAGTACCTCTCCAGAAAACCGAAGGAAGGGGAGTGATGAACTCCAGCATAGTTCTGCTTGGACTTGCAAGTACATTTGTGTTTCTCCCTCCCTCACCATGCAAAGGATTCTCTGGAAAAGAACTTCCAGCCTTTCTTTTTCTTTCATTAACATTTTACAGCCTGTGTTAAGATAGCAAGGAATATTAATACTAAGCACGTGAGGAAGCACAGACGCATACAACGGTCAATTATCTGAGACCAAGATGTCTGTACAATTTGTACAAAATCTTCCACAGAATTGTACCCAAATACAGATTTACATCCTCAACTCAAATCAGGACCCAGTTTCACACCTACAAACCCTAATCCTGTGTGTGTCTGCTTTGGGTTTAAAAGCATGTAACCAACTGCTTTCAACCAAACCAAGACTCACTACTTTGTTCTGTTACACATTCCTCTTCCTTCATGGGTTTAGGACTTATTTTTAGCTACTTTAAATCAGTATAGGTCAGATGTATATCTGCTAATGAGTATTGGTAATTAAGGTTTCAAACCACACAGCAGCAATCCAACAATTTCATGTTGCTGATATCTCTCTAAATTTGTGTATGTTTTCAGAGCAATTTCTGAGAGTCCTATTTGATTTAATTCCATTAAGTTCTTCAAGGCTAAAGTTACTGGCAAGAGCTCAAAATACCACTAAACACAGATTTTTCATGTCAGATTTTTGTCTATATTATCCTTTGAAAACCTTTGCAGTTGTTCTGTGTATTAGATTTTCACGTATCACAGAAATTTAGAAAAGTATATCCTGAGACCATAACTTCCAGGATTTCGTATTTTCCATGCATTAAAATATGGAGAATATAAATGCTTAAGAACAACAACAACAATAATAATAGCTATTACTTATTATTTTAGTGTTTAAAAATACTACAGCAAGAACATTTACCTGTGCTGAAGTAGCTTGATTAGAAAGCTTGACAAAACTTATTGGAAAAGCTGCAGCCATAGCTCAGTTACTTCTGGGAAACATTTTGGGAAAACTCAGCAAATCTTATTTTTCCCTCTTGTAAATTGGAGATATCCGTCTAGCTTTGTCAAGTACTTTAAAAAATCATGTGAGAAAACTGGGAGTCATACAAGTACAGAAAATGCGAAGGAACGTAGTAAGAAATGCACTCTTTTCCCATAGATCTCAATTTAAGTTGTTCATAGGAATCAGACAGGTCTCCCTGAGTAGGTCTGTTCAAACATAATTTCATTTGTATGTGTCTGCTCCCTCCCGCATGGTGTAGAAAATAAAGAAGAAAGGAAAGAAAGCCTCAGCATGATCCTGAAATTAATTTTCATGATAGGAGCAATTGAGTCCATCTACTAAGGTACTTATAATTACATTACACTGTTACTTGGAAGAAAAACGGCCAGCTATATTCTAAGAAAATATTAACCCCATCAGCCCAATCACAAATCACTACGTTTAATGTATTCCTCCTTTTATTAACACCCACAAGGTGCCCATTAGAGGCATCTTCACTGCTATCCTAAATCACTTCTAATTATCAGACTAGCAAAAACACGACGGAAATGTTATTTCACGTCTCCGAAAGAAAAGCTCTTTGCTGTCCAAAAGACGTGTCAGCGCTGGATGATTTAGTCCATGATTTTGTTCACTGCCTTCAACTTTCATTAGTGTTAAAAGTGCTAAGATTGTTTCCCTGACTGCTGAGATTTCCTAGGAGAGAAAAACCACCCGGATACTGAACTTTCCTCTACCTGCAAGGGGCCAGAGAAGCAGAAATGTCCTGGGGCGAGGGAGCGGTGCAGCCACCCGTGCCTGTGCTGGTTCAGGCTGGGTTGTCACAGCGCTGGCTTTTGAGGGAAGGGAGGAGGAAAGGGGCAGGAGCTGTGCCTGGTTCCCCCGGCAGAGCTCGCAGACCCTGCCACGTCTTACTCCTGCCTTGCCGTCTCACCCATCTCCTGACTCAGGTTTGAGTCAGACTCAAGGTTCTCCATTCGTCCCACATTCCTGCCATCCCACAGCAAAAAAAAAAGCAGAAAATTTAAACACATTGCGTGCCTGAACTGGTTATTTCACTCCTGGTAAACTGTCTAATGGAGGTTTTTGTGTTCTTCTAAAAAAGGACTGAAATAAACACTTGCTAAATTTTTAGTAAAACATGTATTGTTCCCTGATTTTAGCTCTAAGCTTTTGTCTAAGCTTTCAAAAAACACTAAGAGCATTTCACAGGAGTAAAACCTTCTAGCTGAAGAAAACAACTATTTCCTAAAATGCCAGTCAACGTAAGGCTTATACATGTTTAATCCCATTCAGACACATATTAATATCCTCTCAAACTAAAACAAAGCAGCAAAGTATGACAGCAACATATTATTAAGAAGAGGAAGTTATAATAATTGATCTGGTGTTTCACTCTTAGAATTTTTGTGTGCAAGGGCGTGACAAGCCCCTGAGCATCCTGACCTCATTGGATCTGCTTCAAGTTAGAGGCTGGAGCAGACGACCGCAGAGGTCCAAAATTACATTACTCTATGGTCTAGACATCAGCACCCAGAAGAAAATTTGCTGGAACTGGAAGAAACACTTTAGGAAATAGAGTATATTTCCTTGGAGAAAATGGATATTTTTTTCAATAAGACTTGATATAAATTTTTCTTTGTAATATCATCTATTCCCTAGAGGTGGCATTATGCCTAAGTGAAGCCTGACTACAACCCAGAAAAGGTGGTACAGAGAATGTTCCTTCCATCCCCTAAAATGCTTCAAACCTCCAGCACTTCACATTTCAACTCTGTGACCACTGTTCAACTCAGCACACATACAGTGCCATTTGCCCAGGGATCAGGGAGCCCACGATACCCATTCAATCATGGGAAGCAAGAGCTAAGATTTATGGGCATGATAATAATTTTCTCAGACTTTGGATGAATCATATCCCTTCTGTTTCTCAAACTATCTATCCATATCACAGCTGTAACACACACCTTCTGTTTAGAAGCTCTGTACTTGAATCATTACCACGATACAGATAGATAAGAGATTCTATGGATTTATTATACAGGAGTTGTACTATGGTATTACAATTTACTAGAGGAAATGCAAACATTATTTTGCTAAAAACTTCTCTGTGCCATTTCACAATGTTGTTATTAACATGCACACACAACAATAAAAACTTATGGGCATTTACAAGCAGTTGTTATATCATTTATGAGACAATGATAAAGCTGTACACTATAATCGTAACTAGTCAAAATGGGAAAAAGGGTACAAATTAAACCAAAATCAATTATTTAAACTATGATGAGGTATCGAAAAAGATGGAGCTTGCTATTAAAATGATACAACTGATGCACATGGAAATCCTGAAATCAAAAAGCCAAACACCGAAGACCATTGATCTGCATCTCTCAGTCTACGTTAGAATGAATGATGAAAAGGCTGTATTTGAGCTGAGTATTACAAAGCCAAGTTTATAACAAAATATTCTAGTGCTTCCCCCTCTCACTGCTCTAAAATTGGTGGGTCAAAAAAAGAAAGGAATCCAGATCACCAAAGCCTCTCATTTTGATTGCAAACCAAAAAACTTGACTTCCACAACCTCCTTTTAGCTTTTGGTCACTTTTCAACACTTCATAAGAAATAATAAATCATTTCTAGACTGAAACCATTCCTTGAAGCCAGCAAGTAACAACCTATGCAATTTAGCAACCCTCTTTCACCTCTGTTTCTCCAGGGCTGGCCTTGAGCAGGGAAAAAAGCTGCTGGAGAATCAACTCTTCTGGAGCCTGTGCAGTTCCTGCAGCTCATGGGCCACCCCATGCTTCAGCCCAGAAACAGCTCCGTAAGGGAAGACAGTCCCTGGCCCGATCTTCTATTTGAGCAGCTTGGGAGCCAGGAAAACCATCATCCTGGCTGTATTCCTGCTGCACACAAACAAAACGAACACCTCTTATGTATATTTAAACAAAAGAAGGCTTTCTAAAGAGTGTTCTCCAAATATCATTTTGTAATCTGGTTCCACTTAGAATATACAGTACACTCCAAAAGGGAAAGGACATACCTAATTTTTCAAAAATGAGAGGCAGTGATAACACGTTTGCATTTCATCTGTTGCATATATTTTATAAACCTTGTTAGCGTTACAACCAAATAAATATTTACCACTGTAGTAAACCTTCCCCTTGTCGATGGTTAGACCATAAACCCAAACCATACCTTAAAAAGAGCTAAACTATAAACAAGCATCTCAGCAGCCTACTCTGCACGGAAGCATAGAAGCAAGTCAAGCAAAAACCAATACAAGCATCTCCCATATGAACAAAAAGCTGGTGCAATTCACTTTAAACACGCTTCTCTCTTGGCTTCTGAAACACCACTTCGCTGTTCTCTTCTTGGTCCCTAGTTGCCTCTTTGCCAAATGTAACACATATTTGTAAGAGGTTAAAAAAAAAGAAACAAAACGCTACCAACAACCAACCAAACAGCCCAACACAGAGTAAGGGGGAGGACAAATAGTGGAGTTAGATGTAGCAGCTTGCTTTTACTGTCTCTTTGCTCTTGGGAAAATGCAATAGTGCCTTCTGAATATTAATTGAATAAGGAGCCGTGCAAATTCCAGCTGTTGCCTGTGCAATTGGGTCTGGAAGAAGGGTGTTTTCTCAGCCCCCGGTTTCATTTCTGGACTTCCAGAAACGCTACACATATGTAGCCCTGCAAGTTACACAATTTAATTCTGTAATCCATCTGTGAAACTCCAGTTTCTCTGACTCCAGTGGCACATCAACATTATGGAAACTGTAACTAGGACAAGCAACATATTTAACGACGCTCTCCTCCACATGTTTGTGGTTATATACGGCAATAAAGGGACCAGGTTGCCAACAAAAGAACACATGATGCAAACCCCATTTTTTGAGGGATATGTTTAACCAAGTTGAAAGGCCGTCAGGCAAGTTTGCTGGATAAACGTGCTCGTGCTTCCCCTGATTTTCATGGGGTTTGCTACCGAGTTACTGAAACCCATGCCACATGCTTCAACGCAAGTCATCGCTGTAGGTGGCAGCCCTGTACTACCAGCACCCTGGAGCAGTGATGTCCAACATGAAGGTTCACCTGGAAGGACAGGGAAGGACATCACAACTGGGGACCACTTGCACCCAAACTCAGTGTGCAGGTGTCAAACCTGAGCGAGCACGAATTCGGAAGAAGTGCTCACCACCTGTTTTATGGAAAGAAGGCAAAAAAATGCCAAAAGGGTCCATTTAGATGTCCCATGCCGAGTCCTTGCGTCACTGACCAGTTTTGACCTTAAAGGACATGTGGAAGTATCAATAAGCGCAATCAGGGAGGTCTTTAAAAAGATTTTTTAAATGACTAGGGTCTTTATCCTGTCACATTTTCTGGGCCCTAGTACAATTTAATTTGATTTTAAACTGTACTGTTTGATGAAATGTCCTGTTCTTTAGTTCAGTGAAGTCAAGACACAATAAATGGATTTTTAATGGACGAAAGTTCAATTTATCTGGCAGCAGAGGCACATGAGGAAAAGAGACACAAT
Organism: Stercorarius parasiticus; assembly: GCA_013396915.1. Classification (NCBI taxonomy): domain Eukaryota; kingdom Metazoa; phylum Chordata; class Aves; order Charadriiformes; family Stercorariidae; genus Stercorarius; species Stercorarius parasiticus. The sequence goes on along the minus strand of VWZL01001887.1, from coordinate 9,928 downwards.
GTACAAATGATGCACTCTGTGCTGACTTTCGACCCCAACCATTTCATGACAGGTATAAAAATGAAGTACTGGGGGGAAGGGAGAGAGGAGGGAGAAGAAAAAGGAGAGAGCTTTGAATGCCAGCAATGCTAATAGCCAAACAGCATACAAATCATTTAGAAACAAAGCTTGGTTTGGGGGTACAAGAACAGCACAGCCAAAACGGAGCTATAAATATTCTTCTTTTTCTTTTCTTAATCTTCTTTTTACATATTAGCTACTATTTCTGTTCAACGTTTGGCTTTCTACCTTACGGTGTGTGGCTTAGTAAAGTGAAGTCCTGTGTTCGGAGGGGAAGAAATAGAGTGATATTATTAATCTCTGTATTATGTGGAGGAATCCTTAGTAGAATATATGCAAATAACGCTATTCTTCAGTGTATTTATTCAGCAGGAAATGAGTTCATCATTAGAGACGTGGTTCAAGGCGGTGCTTCCTCAGTCCTGTTGGAGAAATGAATCAGGAAACAAAAATAGCTCTGATGGTGCCCATATTTATCAAGACTTGACTGAGCCACATTAATTAAATAATGATTCTTTAATTGAAAATATGATGCGCTATATCTAAAGCTCTGAAAGACCATTACGAATTATTTGGAAGCTTCAAATATACTTCAAAAATCAATTAAATGGTATTAAAATTGAATACAAACTAAAGACCAAAGCACCCATTCCTGTCTATTTACCTCAGCTAGTTCAACGATCTCCAACTTCAAAATCTCTAACTCATCTGCCAGATACAGACTGTGGCTTTTGATATACAATGTCAAGAGTTTGCAACTGCTTACCTCTGCTCAGTGGCTCTGTGCTAGAAAACGCTATTTTCAGTGTTTTCCCAGAGAGGAGGAGAGCATCAGCACTTAAATGTATCCCCACAAACGTTCATATTTGAAGCGCTGTCACTAGATCTGCCAGCAGAGGCCTTCACACCACCTCAATTACTTATCATTGGGCAATATTTATCTTCCTGCCTCACCTGGGAGGAGATACGCTACCGTTCCTGTCTTTGAACAGCATTTCTCAGGTTAATTAATGAATTTCCCATCACCCGTTGCTCTAGCCCGCCGGTCTGCCAGATGCCCCTGACCCCGCTGCTCCCTTTGATTTCACTGGTTGTGGCCTTTTGGGTTTGGGCTCTTCCAGCTCAGCAGCTCTACATGCAGCCAGAGTGCCATTCCTGTCCCTCAAACACAGCTAATTTGTTCTCAGCAGACAAGACACAGGGCAGACCCATCCCCGGAAAAACCAACTCAAGGGGCTGGTGGTGTCTTTTCCCCTCTTCCATAGGCACTGATGGCCTTCCAGGTACCTTTTCATCAAAACTTCTTGATGAGGGAGCACCTTCGCTGCTCGGAGAGTGTTGTGGGTATCAGATCTGGAATGAACTGAGACTTTCTACAGGAAGCATCAAAGACAATTTATGGGGCTCTTCTCATTGCCTTACAATCCCCTGACTATTCAAGATCTTGTGGCCCCCACAGAGTAGTCCAATGTTCCTGTAATTCCTATTTGTTTGAGGGCCTGTTTTCGCTACTTGGTTAAAACATTTTCAGTCATATTTAGCTTTAAACCTTCATTTCCCTACTAACAACTCCTTCAAATACATATTGCACTCGATTACAGTAAACCCACAAATACAACGTTCCCTTTTCAGATGCATTCATTTGCATCTTGTGTTAAATGGTTTATAATGGAGCCATATCATTCAAATGTTAACTGAAAACTATCATTCTTAATTATCTCACACCTTTATAAATTTTTCAGGTCACCTCTCTTCTATTACAAACTGTAATCTGGGTGTCTTGGTTTTATTTATAACCAACAAGGTGCAGAAAAGCTACGTGTAAGCTCAGTCAATATTTTTATGAGGCTTCGTGCCTCCCCTTAGAGAAATTACTGAAGCTCTTTTCATGTTTACAACTAACTTCTTCACAGAAACGGTAATGTCTTTTCCCCTGCAGTCACAGCCAACAGCAACCTTTAAATTGCTGAGGGAAAGACATTTCGAGGTTTGAGAAACATTGTGCAGAAGGCACAAATTGCTGCCATCCTTAGAATATCTTAGTATATCCCAACCACCGGGAGTTCAATCCTGAATTACTGCAAAAATATTATTCCAGGGGCTTCCTCTGAATATCTAGTCCAAAAATAAGTATTGATCTTGTAATGTGCACCTAAGAGCTCACAAAGCAGGGGTGCTATGAGTGTCTGGAGCAATGGCGATCCTTAAGAGATGCTCTGGCAGTGTTGCAGTATCTCTGCTTCCAGGCAAAAACAGAGGGCTGCATGAAATGAAATAAAAAGAATCATCAGCCTAAATTATGCAGCAGGTCCTAAGGCTGTTGTAGCCAGTATCGTGCAGACCAGCGGTATTCCGTATTAGTAACAAGTTTGAAGAGATCCAAAGAATCCACACTTTTCAGGGAATGTTACGATAATAGTGAGACAACAGAGCACTTGAGTGAGCCGTTATTTCAACGAGAGAGGAAACGCCCCATTTTTGCTTCGCTGCAGCAGTACTAAGAGCTCTGGTCTCAGACAAGCTTTTTATCAGGGGCTAACGGCAGACAGAGGAAACCCCTGAACATCAGAGGAGACCACAGTTTCTTAGAGGAGCACCAGTCTTTGGCATCACCCTTGACGAGATGATCAGCTGGGAGAAACACTGAGTAGCTCCCCAAAATCTGCATTTTTCACATTTTGGGGTTAGAAAAAGATTGCAGTAGAGTCTTGCTTCATTATTACTTTGCTGTGCCGTTTCAGTTCAAAGATGATGGGCATCTGTAGCACTTAATTTAGAAAGGGAAAAAGTGTAACACTGTGTACTAAATATTTCATCATCTTTAAAAATAAATAGATGAAAGGCAACCTGCACATCATTACTTTGGACTTAAATGAAAAACAGTTCCTGAAGAGCTTTAAACATCTTTTATAATGGCATTGTGTTTTGCTTTATTTCTTAAACTTCCCAACTCAGAGGAATGCGGGAACTGCATATCCAGGAAAAAGTAAAAGGAATAAAGTACATACATTCCACAACTGGATTCAGTTCTTCCCTTTTCTTTTAAGTGGGGAAGGGCTACTCTTAACATTAGGAAAACCAGCAAATTCTACAGAAATTCTGCCAATGAGTACATTTCCTGCTCCAAGAAAAAAGGAAATATTGATGAACTTAAAGTGTATTTTTCTCCTAGTTAAAGGCTGCACGCGTTCAGATCTTTAACATCTGCATTTCCCAAAAGGACTAATTTTCTCTGGACCGTCAAGATTTTGGTTGGATGTTGTGCCATCTAAAACATTCAAAGTGCGGTAGTGCGTATATTCCACCACCGGCTTTCTCCATGCAATCAGATGTAGTTCAGACTTACAGTCTTCCCAATTCTAAATGAGCATGCTTAACCAAACGGTATTGATGTGGCTAACTGCTGGAAACATAACCTCAAATCCCAACCCCACTAGTTTTCAGAGCAAATAAGGAACAAACTAAACTGGCATCCTCGTCATGTACCAGACAGTGATAAAAATTAATTTTAAGATTTCTGTCCAGATTCATTCTAAACCTTGCTAGACATGGCTGTCTATTGAAATATGTATCCAAGAAAGGAAATTAAATAGAGAGATCTGCTTCCAAGCTGAAGTGCAATGCCTACCCTAAATCAAATCTATATCTGAATTTTGCCCAGTTGTCTTACTCCTGGCTCTGACACTTAATCCCCAAAGGTAGCTGAGTTAGTCTCCCCCTTGCCCAGATATTACATCTCAGAACACAAGTTGACAGCCTTCCATGCATGAAAAATATTAAACGTTTTAGCTCAGGAGATGATGTATGGAACTTCTTAGGGGCGGTGAAAACTGCCTTTGGAGCTGCTATCAGGAAGATGACGGAAAAGCAGGTACAAATTGGAACCTTTGATAAAGTCATACGAACCAAACCCATCATATCTAGGATGCCATGAATCCCAGGCTCCCTCTCTTTCTTCTGCAGGGAAGGACCAAGTAGTCTGGAGTCAACACCTAAGACGTGATAAGCCTGCATGCAAAACCACATGGTTCAAAAAGCCAAGCGTCTACAGGTAAGCGCCTTTTGGAATTACAATAGTGAAGACTGTGACTGAGGACATACTCTCCCAGCACAACTTCTGCCAACAACTTACTGCGATTAGAAAGTTGTTGGAAAGAAATTTATAGAGGAATTGCTTTCTGGAGTCATCTTGAATTAATAAATAATAGGTACCTTCCTGAGAGCTGTTTTAGAGCTGTGTACAGCTGGATGAAAACTAGCACCATGGTCCAATTTATTTACCATTAGTTTCTTTCTCTCTCTCTTTTTAAACTCCAACACACAATTTCAGACTACTGTGAAAGCCTCCTTAATTTGCCTCTGTATTGTGTAAAGCAGATGTCCTGCCTTCACAAACTGATTAGTAAGTGGTTTATATTATTCCAGTGGTTGTCATCATTACTGCAGAAATGTTGAGCAAGGCTCCTGTAGGCTGCTTTTGAAAATGTCTAGAATGACAGACCGTCTGTTTCAGAAGTGATACAGGTGTGCAAAACACACTCTTCTGGAGAAAACAGACCAAATAATACCCCATGAAATAGCACATCATGTTTCAGGTAGATGGGTACCTTCAGGGTCACAGTAGATAGGGTGTAAAAATAACAAAAGCACTGGGTCATGACTCACAAGACCAGGGTCTTATCGCAGGCCCTGGTACAGTACTAGAAATTTGGTCTTTGACATATCCTTTTGTTGGGATAAATCTCAGATGTGCTATCCTAGCAGCATTGAAAGCATCTGAGGCAGTCTTCTGCTGGACCCACTCTTTTTCCATTGGCCGTAAAAGGCCCACGGTAGATGAACTCTCAAGACAGCTACAATTAAGTGGGGTGAATCTTGTCATGAGTCACACAGGCAGCTTAACATTTAAATTAATTGTTTTTGTTGGAGAGGGTGAAGCAAAGTCTGCCTCTTTTATATGTTTGTTCACCTAGCACCTGACCTTGATTGAGCTCTCTGAATACTACTACAATAGAAATTAATGCCAATTATAGCTTTAAAAGATGAGATACGTTAAATCTGCTCCTAGATGTCCTGACAGTCTTAAAAGCAGAAAGAAAGGTGGGCATTTAGTTGGTTGTGAAGTCATACTTCACCATTGGCTCATTCCATTCCTTATAGGATCCAAGCAGTTCAACAACTCTCCAACAAAATTAGAGCGCAAGGGAGGGGACCACAAATACTTATTTGTTGCAAGAACCATGAATTACTACTGCCATCATTGCAAAAACATAGCCACGTGCTTTCTACTTCTGCAGAACGTAAGATAAAAAGTTCTAGCTTGCCCACTTCTGCTCACAAGCCCTGCAAAACTCTCAACTGATAAACAAGGGCACTTTTTTTTTTTTTGGTTTAACTTCACACAAATGGTTCTTAAAGCAGGAGGAACTGACCTCTTCCCTTGTGTCAGCATTAAAATTTCATGACTACATTGTTAAACAGAGAGAGCCTGTGTCAGCATAGATTTACAGAGTAATTTTGGTTGGAAGGGACATCTTGAGGTCACTTGGTCAAGCCACCCTCAGAGCAGGGCCAACTAGATCAGGTTGCTCAAGGCTGTGCTGATATTTCAGTACCTCCAAGGGCAGTCCCTCTGGGTCCCTGTTAAAACGTTTGACCACCACCATGGTGAAAATCTTTTTCTTTCTGTTTAATCAACGTCTGCATTTCCATTCTAATAACTTGGGCCCGTTGCCTCCTGTCCTATGAACTCTGGGCACCCCTGGAAAAAAAAAATCTTGCTCTGTTGTCTTCATAACTTCTCAATAAGTAGTTGAGAACAGATTTCCCCTTCACTTTCTCTTCCAGGATAACAAAGCAGCTCTTTGAGCCCCTCCTTGGACATCACGTGTTCCAGATCCCTAATCATCTTGGTGTCCCTCCATCAAACTCCTCCCAGTATGCCAATGTCTTGTACTGGGGAGTCCAAAAATGGACACAGTGTCTAGATGTGGTACCAAGTGGAAAAATAACCACCCCTCATGGCCAGTTGCCTACCCTTTTGCTAGAACGCCCCGGGATGCGGTTGCCCTTCTGTGGTGCCAGGGAGCAATGATGACTCCTGGGCAACTTGCTGTCCAGCTAGAGGCTCCCCCAGGGCCTTTTCTGCAAAGCAAACAATACTGAAGTCCCACAGAAAGACATCTGTGCACAAATGGTTAGACTGCTTGCAATCACTGCTAGAATCAAAACCCACAAGCACGGTGGCTAAATGGCTGTATGATGAGACCAAGGGCATAAGATGCCAAGCCAAAGCGTGGCAACCTGTACCAAGAGTCTAGATCATTAAAAAATTATTTTAAAAAAGATCTGGACAATTTTTGCAGCAAATACCCCACCCTCACACACAAAAGACACAATTCAGTTATCTTGTCTTCGGCTCTAATTTGTCTCAGAAATACATAAACTCTATTTTTTCAAATTCAGTTGACAACAACAGTGTCAGAACAAACTATTCTTTCTCAAGACAAAGCAAAAGACACTCCCCATCTCTTACACAGAAGTGAATCAAAGCCCCAGATTGTGACACACTCTTCATCTTTGCAGATTTTCAAAGTGCATAGAGACAAGCGCAGCTTTTACAATGAGTCACTCACACACAGCAAACAGTTCACAGAAATTGTTATCTTGAAGCCTTTCAAAAGTATCTTAAAAAAAGACAAAGTATTTTCTAAATTACTTCAACAGAATTTTTATCTGGGAACTCCAAGGAAGCTTTATAATGTAAAAATCTCAATTTTTCTACTGCTACAGACAGACCTCTTCCCAATTTTAAAGACAAACAAGCTTTCCAGTTACTGATAAATCCTAGAAAAACTCTAGTTGCTAAATCAAATTTCTGATCAAGAGGAAAATAATCTTCAAAATGTGTCAAAGCAAGTCAAACGAACGGCCTCCTGCCTGTGGAGCACTAGAAAACTTCAAGAGCTCTGTTGTTTACTTCAGAATACTAATTTCTCAGGGTACGAAACTATCCATCCTACTAATGTATCCAATAAGTATAAATATATATTTTGAAATATTCCTTTCTCAACTGAAATTTTAGTAGCTTTTATATATATATATACACAGACACTTTGATGCACATTACAAAATGAAATCTGTGAAGCATTTCTGCTTTTCACTTCCGTTATTAGCAGCTAACCTGAGCTAAGTCTCGGGACTGACAACAGAAAGCTGCTCCTAATACTTTTCCTAATCTAGTTTGTTTCAAGATCAGTCTGCCTGCAGATGAACGTATGCATGTGCGCACACATTTTATATAATATACACAAATAGCCATTTCCAGAAAGAGCATATGCCTTCTTGGCAGCCAAAATTCTGACCCTTTTCATTTAGGACTAGCAGAAAGCAGCTTTTGTCTAGACATCCTTCCACCTTTACGCATCATATCTTTAATAAAAAAACCCACTGAAATTTAAAGACTACTATAAAAAATTTCAACATTTTCATTACCCTTTTGTTCCAAAAATTGCAAGTACCCAGACTAGACATTTCAGTGCAGCCATTAAAGCAGAATGCCTTTTGAGGCAGAATTCTGTGAATGCACTCTGGCTTATAAAAAATGTATTAGATGATAGCTCTGAAAAAGGCTCTGAGGCGTAACATGGTCTATCATGTTGTGCATGCATGAGTTAGCTTTTACAAGATCAGAACCAGAAGCGAAGATGAATGCTATTCATTGTAAGCCCAAAGCTTTGGAAGTTCAGTATCGCAGTGCTCGGGGGTCAGTACTAGAGCTAT
>VWZL01001883.1:27683-43090 GCA_013396915.1 Stercorarius parasiticus | reverse complement strand
AAACCAAAAAAACCCCAAAAACAAACAAACAAAACCAACAACAACCCACAAAGACAAAAAACACCAACAAACCAAACCAGAATGAGATATTTGATGTCTATAATAGCTTCTAGTGTGTCTGTTTCTGAGTGTGGTACTGTGATTGGGAGCCCTGTTGTGAGAGATTAGATGCAAATTTTTCTGTCCCTGTGATCTTTTCTTAACAATGATAATGAGAATAATTAGAGGATTCTGGTAAAAGGTTAGCAACTCTTGCAGAACTTCTGGGAATTTTAAAGCTTATGGATTTTTTTTTTTCAGTTGCTAATTAACAGTCTCATCTCCTGAGAATGTACCAACAAGACGTGACTCTATATGTTAAGGAGAATGTACTCTTGCATTTTTTCTTTCTTTTCTTATTTTTTTTTAAAGAAGCTGTTTTGTGTCCCTCTGGTGGCTGGTTAGGTGTTCCAAGGGAAGGTTTCCTGTAGGGTGAAAGGCTGAACTAGACATGTTATTACAGCCACAGTTGGAAAATGGGTAAACTGCAAGGTGGGCTGAGATGTAGTTGAACTGTAGAACCTGAGCCAGAAGAAAGAAATCTAATGCTATGGGTTAAAGGGTGGGGAAGGTGGATGAAGTCCAGCACGTTCTGTGACTCTGATGGTGCTAAAAGCACCTACTGTAAGGACTCAATGACCGGAGCTGGTCATAGTGCAGCCTCAAGACCTTAGCAAGAGCTGAGCAACCTGTTTCCTGTAGTCCCTTGTTTTCTCAGGGCATGAACGGTAGGAAAAGATAAGTCCCAGGGGAAAGAAGAGGGCTAATGTACTTGGCAGAGTGTTCAGAACTTAATATAATTGTAAATGTTTTAGAGCAGCTGAAATTTCAAAGGCTGTGCTTTCCAAGCTGTCAGGTTGAGACTGATCTTTTCTGGGAAGACTTGTTAATAGCTGAGAAGGATTTCTCCATCTGCTTCTAGTGGTCAAGTGTTCATTTTGTATTTCCAGCTTTGAGCGTAAGCTGGGACAGACTCTAAGCTACCTTAAGCGTTGGACTAGTACCAGGAAAGTACTAGCTGAGTTTAAACAACAAGGAAAATTTAAGAAATGCCTTTCAACTCAACATTTGCTCTGATGAGGTGCTTCTATCTAGGAGCTTTTGTGCCTGCACAATCTTTGTGCTGTCTCATGTAAAATTAGAAGTGTATGTGGTAGTGTGAAACAAAATAAAGTTGTTAATTTGCCCGTGTCATTTTGAGGCCAGATGGTACAGGAAAAATGGCCAGGATTTGTTAGCTGACGTTTATACCACCGTTCTTCCTGCCACTGGATGGCAATGTTTGACCAAAAAACCTAACCATGTATGAGGCAATAATAAAACAGAAACGGACACCCTCTTTTATTGGCAGAGGTGGTACGCGTCTTCCTTTGGGTATATGGTTTCTGCAGTCTGAAGAGGAGGAAAATATTAGATTGTATTAAACTGATCCAAATTTCTTTGCTCTAACTATTTATTATTATTATTCCAAAAGTGCTTAGAAACCTCCTGGGCTCTGAACTGCAGTGTGTTAGATGCTGTAGAAAACATATGTAAATCATTTCATGCCTATGAGAATTCAATAACTTCCGTTGTGTCCAAGCTCATTTAAGAAGCACCTTCTTTTAGTATGAATGTTAGACTACAAATCTGAGCTTATTTTTTTTTTAGTGAAGTGTGTATTTGAGAATTTACCAAGATGTAAAAAAGAAAAAGTTTGTAAATTATGTCAACTATGTTATAGCTACATACCAGCACATTAAATGTAATTGTGAAGATGACGTTGGTGAGGTATTTTCTTAGTGTTAGAATGAAGATTGAGAAGAAACACTTGAAACACCTCTGGCGGCTCTGTTACACTGCAAGCGGCCCTGTATGTTGCACTTTGTAATCCAGGTACTGATTCAGCCAACTATGAGAATCAGAAATTAAATAATATTATAACTAGATCAGAGCATATTTCACAGCTTTTTGTTCAACTAATGAGCCTAGCAAAAGTAGTAATGTTTTCTTGAATGCAGTTATCCATTATGCCCTGTGTGTGTGAAAGTAATGGACTTGTTACTTTGACCGCAGTTGCTTTACTGAAGTGTTGGTTGCAGACAGTTCTCTGTGAGCTTGTCAATATAGAAAGCCCAAACCTCAGTGCCCACTTCACCATACCTGACTCTTGCTATAACGAGCAATTTGGTCATTACTGTATATGAATTTTGCTACAATGAATATTTATGCTTCAAATCACATGGGTGCATTAAATCCTAAAACAGTCTTTTATGTCATGCAAGGTTACAAGTGTTGTCTGTCAGAAAAGATTAATTTATGGAGTGAAACAAATACAGGTCAATAGAACTATTCCTGCTTAAATTTTGAATGTATAATTTATGGGTAGAACTTAGAACGTATTTCATTGGGTGAGACTTAACACTGTGTCTTCATCAGAGGCCAGTGGCAGATGACTAGGGAAGAATGTAAGAATTAGGTAAACAAGATACGGAGGTCTTCTCTTTTGAAAGACTTCTTCCACAAATTTGTTGTTGGGTTTTTAGTGTGTGTTTTGTTTTCTTCAGAGAGGAGTTCCGCAGCTCTATTACATTTTGTTTAAACACCTCATTTCATTTGGGTTTTGGACCTACTGTGGTGTAGAAAAAGCATGTCAGAACCTTAGAAAAAAAATCTTATTCTTTGTAGTCCTGCTCTACCATCAGCCAGAATTTCTATGGATTTTTATTAGGCTTTGTGCCAAGTTCGTAGTTGCTTGGGAACCCATTTTGTTTGATTTATTTGAAAATGGTCGGTGTGAAAGGAAAAAGTAGATTGCAGTGGAGACAGAATGAAAAGGTCTGTTATTCTGTCTGGACCAGTGCTCATTGGGATGATAATTTGAGGAGAGTGGACATGAAGGAAGGAGGAGAGAGTTAAGAGGGCATGTAACTAGATTTAGATCATTCATAGTTACTTTAACAGACCATTTTTCTAAAGAGAGAACCTCTTTACTAATGCTCTAAGCAAACACCTACTAATTAAAACCATATAATTAGATCTATTCAGTTTATTTTCAAAGATGGAATGTAAGCCATCCAGTCTGGGTGACAAAGCTGGAATAGCTGATAGGTGTCTTGCCTTAGGAAGTCTTTTTCTTGTTATCCTATAACAGATTGCTTTGATTGTGGCTGTAGTCACTGAAGAATGGAAATTATCTCAGTGAGGATGGAGATAATTGAAGAGTCCAAAAAAAAAAAGAGGCCATAGAGATTACAAACTGGGGGACTAGACAACACTAAGTACATGTGAGAAATCTGCAATTCATGGATCTTTAAAGTGTAATGAACTTGATTGCCGTGGAGAAAGAGAGATGCAAAAGACCTATGAAGATCATTCTATAACCATTGCTTTTTCAAAAATTTCCAGATGGTAAAATTTGACAGTTTTTCCAAAACTATCTGGAATGACTGTCTAAGTCTTTGTATGCACAAAATTACTGGTTACAGACACTTAAAAAAAATAATTTAAAAAATCCAGTCTAGTTCTCCATGAGGCCGAAAGACACTTTGGAAATAAACACTGGGCTTTTTCTTCCTTTCTTGATCCTTTGAATCTTATGGCATTTTATTCCTGACTTTTACCTGCAAACTTAACGTTAATTTTCAGCTGTATTTATCATTGGAAGCTTTCAAGTCCTGAGAGTTGGCAGAGTGGACATCCTCTACCTAGTGCTTGGCTGTGCAGAGTGTATTTGATACCTGCTAATGCTGTACCTCCTCTCCTGTTTCTCAGCAACCAAGCTTGCTCTGCTTCAACTGGCCAACATCCAAACACTTCTGTCTAACGTTTATATGCTATAAAAATGTTTCATTGAATAAATTCTCACTTAGCTCATACTTTTGAGAAGGGTCAGGTCTGTGAGGCATCTGTAACAGCTTACAGACTGACTTCAGAGGTTGCGTTCCAACAGTGTTTGATGATCTGTAATACAGCAGAGCACTGGTGCGCTGATGTCCTCGTGTAAAGCTCACTGGGGTACTCCTGCCTTCAAGTGCTGTTTTCAGTACAGTACAGCCCAGAACAGCCACTGGCTCACAGCAAGAACTGATGCAAGAATAGGGCACTGGAGTCATCCTGTGCAATCTTTCCTTTCCCAAGCATGCTGCCTCTTCGGCACTTCTTAGTGTTCCTCTGTGCTGTATTTTGCTTGAGCAGAGGTATCTAGAGCTGCTTTGATAAACACGCATACACCACCACCAGACGTCAGATTTTTCCCTTTTATTGATTTGTTTTTCTCTTTCTGCAATTGCTTTTCTGACATTCTGTTTTCCTCGGTCCTGATGGTAACATAAATGTTTAGTAATATGTAACTTGATGTAATCTGGCAGAGATGTCAGCCAGTTTGACAGAAAAATATTCAGTATCTGGAATGTTTGGTTCAGATTTAGACATTGTTTCTCTCTCTAGAATGGAAGTCTTTTTTCTCTTTCATTCAAACAGAAGACTTCCCCCTCCCCAAGCATAGTACAGTGCTGAAGACTGCTTTAGTAGAGGAAGAAACTTTTGTCATTAAAACTAAGCATGGAAGGAGAGCAAGCTGCCAAGAGTGGTTGTGATCTCTCAGCTGGTGTCTGCAGTGAACTTCTGTAGAAGTGATAGTACAAGTACAGAAACGGCAATGGAGGTAGCACCGGGTAACATTAACTCAAGTTGGTGGTGAAAATATAGAGGAATGAAACAAGTGCTAAATAAAACAGATCAACATGTCACCTGGCTGCTAAGATGAATACATAGTAGAAAATGCTCTGTGTACTTCAGACGGTTCAATGTTTTCCATTTCAGGTTAGTTGCCTAGAATTTGGCAGAAAAAAGAAAAGTTTGAGGCTGCAATTTCCTGTAGAATATGGACTCAAGCAAAATAGGGTAATCAACCCGTTTGCAAGTTTGACTTCCACTGAGGGAAATATATTATTTTGTCTACATAAAATAATTTTACTACTGTTTTCACAGAGAAGTTATAGTACTGTAATGTTTGGTGAACTTGTAGTTCCTTTAAAATGCTGCCTTAATGCCAGGGCCTTTTAAAATCCTTCCAATAATCTGGTCAAATGTGGCTGAATTCTGAGTCTCAGGGAGAGACGAGGAGGTTTGGACAGCTAAAATATCTTAAAAATCCATCTGTGCTGAGCGGGTTCCAATGTATGCGTGCCAGGGGCTGCTCTCATTTGCCTCTCCCAGCTGTTGCACAGTTTCTGAGACATCGAGCAGGGAACTGAAAGAAAAGCAAGGGCAAGGGTCACAATTTTTATTTGCTCCCTGCTATAAATATTTGTGTTTGAAGTGTTTGGAACAGGGAAAGAATAGGAAAAGAAAAGGTGTAGCATGAAGAATAGTAACATTGAATTTGTGTTTAGTCTTTTTTCAAGAAGTGTTTTAAGTGATTGACAAATACTGTATCTAGAAACTTGCTCATATTAATCCACATCTACATCTGTATCCTTTGCAGCTCAAAAGTACTTGGTAAAATATCATAGGTTTATGGGGATCCTCTTGTTTACTTGGTGGGAAATTAAGTCCTTTTATATTTCCATTTAAAGTTTGCTTGCATTCACACTGCTAAGAGAAACTTTTGAAGACATACCAATAGGATGCTCAAAGATTACTGCAATTATGAAGCAAGGAAGAGAATACTACTTCTGAAGTTCTAATTATAGTTTTACTAATGGAGACCACAGGAATGTTATTCCTTTGGATGTATTTTAATCTGTTCCTTTTTGTGCCTGTCCAGATTGAAGTGCTACAGTATTTACAGAATATGACTGTTTAGCTGCTGCTTGCAGTGCTATCAAGTGTCATTTTTCAGGTCAGGTTACGGCAGCCTGTATGGGTCCCTCCTTGGGGTAGAGATATCACAGAGACTTTTTTTTTTTTTTCTTCTCCTTTTCTTCTTGGCTGCATACCTAAGCTAGAACTGCATTTTGGCTACAGGTAGGGGAAGCAGAGCACTGGCAAGCGTTGAAATAGAGAACTGGAATAGGGAGGATCAGATAACTTTTTCCATACTGAAATAGCGCTTGTGATAGTGCTATGTCTTTTTATAAGTTTTTCTGCCCACTACCCACTGCTCACTACCTCAAGAGAAATACAGCAATTGTAGGTCGCTTCTCCAAATGTAAGCAACTTCCTTTGGGCCGTTTATCATCAAAGCCACTGAAAACATTCAAGTGTGCCATGGGTTCTGTCAAACTTCCACTTTCTACCTCGGCCTAGTTGTAAAGACTTCGTGATTTGGGGAAGTCACCCCCCGCACCCCCCCCTCCTTTTTTTGGTAAGGGACACAATTTACTTGTTCAGAACTCTATTCACAAAGAGGAGAACAAATCTGAAACTTTTTTAAGGAAACCTTCCTAAGCAAAGGCTCAGTTTGCTTCATTTCAGTCAAGAGAAACAGAACAAAGAAATAGCTAAACAGCTGACTGAATCCTTAGAATGGAAATATTTAATTCGGAAATCTCTGTAGGTGTTACTACTTGCTATTCCCATAGTATTTATATCCCAGCTGCATAGCGAGGATTTACTGATGCTACAAATAATTTTAAACTAGTGATTTGTAAATACCAAACCCAGTCTCTATGACTGTACGCATGGAAAAATCTGAAGGGAGGATTCTGTGAAAATTTTGTATTTCTTTGACCAGCTTCTTAATTGCTGTGCTACGTGTTAATCACCAACTTGGCTGAAGTCTGTATTTGCTCCTGGTCTTGATTGGTTGTGTGGGAACAGAATTTTATTTCATTTACATGTAAAATAAGAAACATTGACTAAGGATATTTGGAATATTGTTGTGAATGTAAGAATCTGTTACAAAAAAGCCCACTATAAAGTGTACTATGAACATAATAAAAGCCTTCTTTAAAGGAGGAAGCCACGGCAATGCAAAAAGGGGTCTCATAGAAAGTTTTGCCACCCTAAAAATAGATTCTTTAACTATAAAAATGGTTTCAACTCATCATATTTTGTTTGTTCATTATCAGATATTATTGGTTGTATTGTTCCTACCACATCAAGTGTCTATTTCTGATACATATTAGTGAACTTATTCTGCTGTGTGAATTTATTTTATGGAGATGGGAGAATTTGTCTTGGGAACAGCTAAATGGAGCAAATTCCCACGAGCAAGCATGGCATTGTGTATAATAATGAGCCTGACACAGAAAAGTACTGGCAGTGTAATTTGACTATCAATCACTGTCATCTCTGGAGCATGTGAAGCTCATGGCAGCTGCAGGAACAGCTGTAACCCAGGTCTATTGTCCTCGTGACCATCCCATGTATTTCTGAAGCCTATTAATGGCATTTTTAGGGCTTGAAAACTGGATGGTAGTAATATAAATCTGAATATTCTAAATGACACTGGCTCATTAGGCAGTGCTTTCTACAATAATATCTAATTTTTGAGAGTTCATTTGGCAAAAGAAAAGACATTTGAAATGGTACAAGTGTTACAGCTTTACAAATGCAAGCAGCATTTTCCCATTTAGCACAAAGAGAGAGGAAAACACTCAACAGATGTATCTAATTGCTCTTTCTACTCCATGTACTTTATTTCTTCCAAATGCCTGAGGGAAGACTTTGCCTTTATGTGAGGGCGAGGCAAATAGAATATTGCCTGGCATAGAGATCAGACCCTGAACAGATCCAGGTGGACCAGTATATTCCAGAGGCAGATAAGGAAGGTGTATAGTTTTCTATTTACCTGCTTCCACTAACAGCAATAGATGATAGTCAAGATCTCTGTTGTATATGTCAGTCTTGGATTTAGGATCCACCACTTTCCTGGTTGAATTTTTCCGTTTACTAATTTTTTTAACAGCTTTGTACCCTGTAGATCTTGAAGTCTTCATGAGAAGAGTTGGACTTTTCTAAGGCAGATAAAAACTAGACCAGTGCTTATGTTGCATATGGGATTTTTATTTAATTTAAAAAAAGAAAAAAAAAGAAAAAGACATGTTGGAGACTTTTGAAAAGGAACGTTCATGGGGGAAAAAAATAATGAATTTTCAGCTCCAGGGTTACTAACTGTCCAACATGAACTTCATAGTCTCAGGAGGCTTAGCCCTGATTTGCCTCCTTGCTCTTGGTTAAGTGAATTGAAGATATTTAATATATTTCAGCATCTCTTTTCACATGTAAGCAACTGCTAAAGCTTCTGTAGGGTTTTTTGTGCTGCATATTGAACATAAAACTTCATAGGCACTATGCATTTTTCCAAAGTTCTAGTCATTTTGATGTGGTATTTTGGCTGAAAAGTTACAGTGGTTTTGATGAATGTGTTTTGCTTGGCGGTTGTAGGAAAGTTGAGCCATATGGAGCCCTGTTGAAAGCTGAGACAAGCTCAAGACTTGCAGTGATGTTTAAAAAAAATCTAACACAGCTTCTATTTTTACTGGGGAATTGGAGGGAATCCTCTGACTAGTTTCACATACACCACTGAACCTCGAAGATACATGACAGTTGTGGTGGAGAACTATATTTAAAAATGTGATGGAGCACTCCATTCTGGTCAAAGATTGCTCCAACTCTTTCTGTGTCTCTCACATTGTGTACTGTAATTGCATGCAATCTTCATTATTTTAATTTAAGCAATGACAGAATTATTATTTGCTTCAGATAATTATACAATGTGGGGAGCATTGGTTAACAGTGCTTTTTGTAAGTTTATTTTCTCTTTGATTTTTTTTTTGGCAAGTATTTTTGGCTGAGAAAAATTTGAGAACCTGCTGAATATCAAAGGCTCTTTACTAGCAGTAGTTCTTTTTATGTTTATCTGTTCCACCACACTATTCTCTGTGATAACAAAATGCTTTGTTACACAATCATATACAATTTGGGATGAGAGCAAAACTCTGCTGATGTTATAAACATTAAAGAGATTGAACAAGGAGGTGTTTGGAACTGAGGTAAAGAAAAAGAAAGTAGTGATGCTTTGGGTTTCCCTGCCATTAACTTGTTGATACCTCCTACCACATCATTTTCTTTGATAGAATCTTTCTGAAAACTGAGCAGATATTAATTGCATATCTGAGCAATTTATATAACCAAATTAAAGTGAGAGAATTACGGTTATTTAGTTCTTGCATCTGCTGAAAGACACTAGTAAGCCAGTCATGTTCAGGTAAGCTCACCCATGGGATGAAGTTATTTATATGATTTCACACCTCCCACTAACAAGATTACTTCTGTTCCATAATGTTTATGTTTTATTTTACACATATCTCAAACCAACAATTGTCATGTGTCCTCTAGTGTAATAGATATTAAAATGCAGCATAATATTTTTGGTCTTCCATAGTGATTATAGCCTATGAAATAATTACAAAGAGGATTCAGATTTACGAGTTAGTACTTAGTCTTCTAAATTTAGTATTTCATTTTGAGCAAATGACTCTTTAAGGTGCTACTTTTCAAAACTGAGATATTTAACTTCACATGACAGCAACTGAATAACTCTAGTAAAGATGTGATAACATCTAAAAATAAATATATATCTATATTGCATCTGACGGAGAGAAGTAGCAATCCTTGAACAGTATTTGAACAGGCTATAAAGTTGTTCCAGGACTGGAAGAGTTAAAGTGAAGTCATCTGTGAGTCCCAGCAAATCTCCAAATTCTTGAAGGAACTCATGAACACATAGAGGAGAGTTAATTCCAACACCAGACACACATATATATAAAAATGTTTGGACATGTTAGACCTTAAGTAAC
This sequence comes from Stercorarius parasiticus, assembly GCA_013396915.1. Taxonomy (NCBI): domain Eukaryota; kingdom Metazoa; phylum Chordata; class Aves; order Charadriiformes; family Stercorariidae; genus Stercorarius; species Stercorarius parasiticus. Next base: position 33,323 of record VWZL01001883.1, on the reverse strand, counting down.
AGGGAACTATAAGTGTTAGCAGACACCTGTGAAAGGGAGGGTATATATAAGAATGTATGTAAGCACAGGCTGTTTGGATAATTCTGCTGCTGAAGGAATGTCTGTAATGTTTACATGAGTTTTATATTGTAAGTAACAGTGACAATGACTGGGCTGTAGGAGGGCTGGTTTCTATTTTTATCTCTGCTGTAGTGCTTGTCTCAGTTTTCCCATTTATAAACAAAAGGAATGACCTTTGGCTCTCTTGTGGACTGCTTGAACCTGAATGGACACCTGAGGAATATAATAGAGAAGATAAACGTTTCCCCTTCGCTTATTTTGTCACGTGTATTCCTTCTGCTATTTGGAGTTCTGTATCTCCCTTCTTCCTCATCCCCTAAACCCTGCATTCCTTTTTTTTTTCCTTCCTTTTTTCCTTACAATGGAAACTGTTGAACAAATTCCAAATGATCTGTAGTGTACAGCAGCATACAGTGGTGCTCCTCTTTTCCTATTTCAGTGTGGTTTTTTGGTAATTGTTTTCCTTCACAGTCAATATTTTTAAAGTGAGCACTTTGAGAGGTAGTGAAACGGACACACTCTTTCTTTTCTTCTCTTTTTTTCCCTCTGCCATTCCATACTGTGGTCAACACACCGTTCAAGTCTTGTTGAATAATCCCTTTCAAGCTCTAATTTCACCTGTCGCAATAGCTCTTTGGTCTCTAGGACTGTAATTGTCACACTGTCTTGGTGTTGGGAGAGCCACTATCCATTAAACACCAGCGTTCGGAGGCAGCTGACATTAGCTTTGCAGCAGTGTCTGTACATAGGTAGACTTGTTACCTATACCTATAAATAGCCACACGTATTTTTTAAAAGTTGCGTTCAATACCTTTTGGCATGTTTCAAAGACTGTCTAGAGCTCTGACCCTGAAATGAAGTAATTTTTATGAGTTTCCTAAAAACAGGAAGACCAAGGACAATGTCATCTTTTGGCTCTAGTGTAAGGAGCTGTTACTATGAACAGATGAAATGTTCACACTGGCTTGTTCTGCATCATTTCTGCTGTGACTTCTGCTCTGAGTTTGAACGTACAGGACAAAACTGTCTTTACGTGAGCAAGAGTAGTGTGTCAAATGCATGTTTTCTTTCAATGGAACTGACTGTTCCTATCCAAAGGTGCTGAGCCATCCCTGTGCGTTGTCGCAGTGTGTCCACGGTGGAGTCTAGAAATGGAATATAGTCAAGTTGATTCTGTCATTTACCTTTCAGTTTAATTTCACCCTGAACTTGAGAATGATAAAGGTTATACACATTAATCAAAAGTAATACACAGTATTACTTCTTAATTAAGTGATCATAAGTAGAATCATAAAAATATTCAGCCTATATTTACCAAGTTGCTTTACCTAGAATAAAGCCTTTACTTTATTTACTGAAAAACCTCTAAACCCCACAAGTTCATGCTGAAAGACACTCAACAAACTTAAATTAATTTACCTTTCTGAAATAATTTTACTTCTAAATCCACTGCTATTGCTTAATTTTCAGATTTATTTCTTGGTCACTTATTTCTTCTTGATTAAAATATAACCTGATTAATGCTGAACTGAAAGGTTTTGGCTGTTCATGAACTGATATTGCAAATAGTCCTTCCACCTCCAAAATTGCCTGGAGGAGATCTGCTCCTTCAGATTTTCATTTTTGTTTTCCTGTGGTAGCTTGGTTATCGTATCCAAACATCCACATCTTTCCTCATGCTCTCTCGCTCACTTTTAAAAAAATAATTATTCGGCAAGGAGCAAAAAATAGAAATACTTACATTTCATGCAAGATCATGGAAAATGTGTGTTCTGCTTCTACCACTAAAGAATTCTGTGGCTCTGACCCTGCCCAAATCTGTGTACCTTATTCTACAAACTCAGCTTTGCCTGTTGAAGCAGACAGGATCAATGGAGTGCATTAACTTGAATCATGCCTGTGGAATAAAAAACCCAAAACCTCTGGATTTCAGTGGTAATCCTGTAATTTACTGTGATACAAAATGCCATACAGCAAGGAATTTACAATGATGTCAAGGAGACAATATTAAGACTCCTTACTGAAGAAATGTGTAAGTCAATGGATAGAAACTGAATCCAAATAAATATAAATTAGACATCAGGTATGCACATTATGGGGTTCTAGGTTGGATGTAACTGGTTGGTGTATATAGTTTCTGCTGCAGTGGGGGTCAGGCAGGTCCTAAACTGTGTGTGTCTTTTATAGAACAAATGAATACATTATGTCTATTTAACAGAAGATGTTTGGGGATGTTTCTCCTGGCAATCATGCTCTGTGTTGCGAACCAGTATGTTAAAAACTCTGGCGTATCTTCCTGTTTTAGGGGAAGGATTTTAATTTTACTTGGTTGATTACTTTCTTTAAAGAGAGTTATTTATGCCAATATCACAACAATATTATTAAGACAAATCAGATGTACAACATTTCCAATTATTGAACTTTAGTAGATGAATAAAGCAGCAGGAAATTATATTCCAATAACTGGCTTCCCACAGTTTTGCATTAAAACTTAATGAACTGATCCTCTTTCTGAAAATGCTCTGTTTTGCTTTAGATTAGACTAATGTTGAACCAAAACTGGATTCCATCAGCAGCTCCTCCCTCCTCCTGATCTTTTTGTGGAGGCATTGGTCTCAAAAGTTTTTGGGGAAGGTTGTTATTTTGAATAAAGGGACATAACTTTGTGGACTTCAGTGGAGCTCTGATAGAAGACATTACCTGACAATCTGGACCTTCATATTTAAATATGATAATGATGTTTAAATCTATTTATCTGAACAGCCAGGCTCTTGCCTATCGTAAGGAAAGTTTGCTTCACTCTCGGCTTTTATTGCCACTTGCCATGAAACCAGTAAAATTCCACCTCATGTGGGAGGAAAACTTGGGCTGCAAGTTCTGACTGGGCAGAGTGGTGTGGCTTTGGACTTCAAACAATGGCTTTGGACTTCAAACAATGACACCGTCAATGCCAAGAGTGGTAGTGAGTTCATTTCCTTCCTTCGTCTCACGCTGAATGGAGACTTTCCTGTCTTTCAGCTGGCAGTATAGTCATACTTGTAGGCCTACTTGGAAAGGGAAATGCACAATATCTTGGGAATTCTGCAACCTTTGATTAAAATCTCTGATGGCTGGCTGATAGGATGAATAATGAGATGTCACAGAAGGGTGTATGCTGAAGGGTGCCTTTGTGTGATGTGATGATTCAACAGAAATCGCATGTCGAATGAACTTCTGGGGTACCCATTTTGGTGGACATGAGTTGTATTGTGTCTGACTGTTCCAAGCCATGGTTCCCTGCGATGTGGTGCTTGGCAGCAAAGCCTATATTAGGAGGCCGTTACTTTGATTGCTGTCCCTGTATGCTGGTCGCAGTGCTGGTGACAGAGCTGTTGGTAGGGTTGTGTTACGATTGCCGTTAAAAAGCAAATAAGTGAGTTATCTGACTAGGTCTTTTCATTTTGGGTTTTTTGCTTTTGTTTTGTGGGATGGGTTTTTCGTTTGTTTTGTTTTTAAAATTCAGTTAACTCGCCTGGCTAATCATTTCTCCAAGGAAATGAAAATTTGAACTGCAATTGAATCGTATCTGGGTGTCTCAGTCTGGAGAGGTAAGTCTCTTATCTTGCCTGCCAGATTCCTGAATTTTTGCTTGGCTGCAGAGTACGTGAGGGGAAGGTATGAAAAGAAGGAAGAAGCAGGAATTTCTTACACCTACATCAGTGTTACAAATGATGTGAACTTGAGTTATATTACCTCAGATGCCTCTTCTGCAAGTTAATACTGCTAACTGAGAACAAAATATAACCTTCTGTATCCAAGAATTCAAAGAAAGTTTTAATGGAAAGTTTAAGCAGTTAAATTTGGCTGTGATGGTGTGTTTGAGCTGGTTTTGGAACTTGTCACTAATTTATTCACAAAATTATCCCTTTGTTAGTCAAGCTGAGAGATACACCTCTTAGCAGGTGCAGAAGTACCTCTAAAGATTGGAATCATACATGAAGAGACATGAAATATATCTTCCAAATTACTGGGTTTATTTAATAAACCGGAATAAAAAGGCATCAGTTTGATGTGGTCCTGTCTAGTGGGTGACATGGTGTGATATTGCTAGGGAATGATACTGATGTTTAAGAATAGTAAGTGCCTATTTTCAAAGAAACATATTTGTACTGAAAATTAAGAATTATTTTAAAATAGTTTTAAGAAAGTTAATGGTTTGAAAATAAGGCCTTATCTGGAGACTCATATTTGTTGGATAGCAAAAGGTTATCAATGCAAGTAATATTAGTATGACCTTACCACATGCACGTAGTCCTGGTGGTCTAACTGTGCTGCTTCACATGGGCATGTGTGCAAATACTGGTGTAAATGCCGTTATTTTAGTTAATTGCATTCTCAGTAGGTCACTGTTTGTGTCACTATGTGTGTATTTGAGGCCTAACTGATAACCTAATGTTAGCATCTACCAAAGAAGTGAACGTTAACTTGCTTCCTCTCACATATAAATATACCAGGACTTAAGATGTTTCAATAAAACTATTTTCCTTGTACATTAATGAGTGTCTTTGAAGACCTGACACTACCACGTCTGCAGGTTACTCTTCTTTGCCACTGTCTTATGTATGTTGATCAACGTGAGGGTGAAGTGTATTTTGGTCCTCAACCTTCTAGTCCATTTCCCCTCCTCACACCTTCATCAATTGTTATCCTTAGGGTTAATACAATTGCTACTCAACCTTGCAGTAAAACATCTCTGATGTTCTGAAAAAGCACTTAATTCTCTCGTATTCAGTGGAAGAAGGATGGGGAGACCTTCTTGTTGCCAGGTTGCTTTGGAGCAGCATGAGGTGTCCTGTGGGCAGTACTGCAGAAGGTGCCAAGTGATGTACTTAATGCTGAGAAGAACAGAGAAGCCTACGCTCCTCTGAAGGCTGTTCTGTAGAAACCTCTGTTCTGCCATTGCATCTCCTGTTTCAAAATGGAGCAAATGTTTTGTTTGTTTTTAAATACAAAATATGCTGCAGAGGGCTACCCAGTACTGCTGCTGTGCCTTGCCTGTAGCTTGTAGCCTCACACAAAAGACGTGGTAGAGAACAGAAATACAGTCCATAACAGTTACCCAGAATGAATGACAGTGGTTTTCAGTTCCTAAATGTAATACTCCACCGAGGGTGTTTTCCCTAGCTGCAGGGCACTGTCCCTGCCTGTGGCCGCGCTTGGCTCCTCGCTGGCCCTGCCACCTCCCGGCAAAGCCACCGGCTGGCAGATGGGGACAGACCCGGCCCCTGAGAGCATCGACACCACTGCTCCCCGCCGTTAGCTGGTGGGCTCGGTGGCAGCGTAATGCGCCTTTGGTTTGTGAATGAAAGTTGCTTTATATAGCTTTCTAAAAGTCAAAGGAATGTAGACCCTATGGGACAATTCCTGCCTTTAAAATGAATGCTTTTATGAGTTAATGTGTCATCCAGAAATGCTTTGGTGTTGCGTCCTCTGCGCTGAGTGCAATTCTAACTTACCAGCAGTGTTGTCCTTCAGCTATAAGCATAGTGTGTGAATAATTGTTGCTTTAAAAATAATAATAATTTTTTTTTTTTCAGTTCA
>VWZL01001883.1:10501-27630 GCA_013396915.1 Stercorarius parasiticus | reverse complement strand
ACACACACACACCCCCCACCCACCCACCCCCCCCAGTGAAATACTGAAATGGATGTTTCTGAGGAAATCAGAGGAAGAAGACAGAAAGCAAATGAACAAGGTAGATTCCAGTATAATTTGCAAAACTGAGTAGTAGTTCTCCATCTACTTCCTTCCCCTTATTCTCCCCAGTTCCCCCCTTATTCTAATCCCCTACTCCCATCACCTTATTTTTGGCCTAATCTAACTCTTGGCTCATTTTTTTCCATAACGTGGGAGGCCTGGATTCAGCTCCTACTTCTGTCTGAGGGCAAGTCAACCAGTATCTCTTAACCTTCCAAGGAAGCACCTTAGCCAACAGATTATTCTCTCTTGTTAAGACTGTTCCACTTTGTATAAACTACGTAACTATTAATCACAAAGAGCCTTGGGACTAGGATGCTCTTTTGGCAGACTGTGGCTTCATTAGGGATTTGATTTTGATCATCTTGGTGTTGGAAAGTGCCTTTGCAGGGGTGTGGAGGGAAGGTATTGGCATTTCATTTTCTTGTTCCTTCCTCGTGCTTGACTTCATGAGTCTACGTCAGTAAGTGTTACTGGAGTCCTTACTTCAAAGGCAAAGGTGGGTACTGGATTTGACCAAACAATTGCAGAACCCATCAGCGGCAAATAACTTCATTGAATTTTGCCTCTGTTTCAGCTTTGATGAGCTTGCTCTTTTTCTATGGAGATGAATGCTTCACAAAGAGCATCTGATGATCTCTACCTGATAATCAAGTGTCTTGGTGAACAGTAATTGGCTAGAGAAGTTGCTGCTGCCTGGTTGGATAAGCGTTGCTTTTACAGTCTGGAGGGGACTAGAACTGAAAGTAGCAATTAAATAATAATTATGAAACACTACCTTTTTGGATGATGTCTGCCTGGCTTCCAGAAAAATACGGTTCCTATAGGTGTATTCACTGTGTATAGTGTGATCCTTTGGGGATTACTGATGCAAGTAAAACTGGGGCATTGTCGTGGTTTCAGTTGGGCTGGAGTTAGCACTATACCAGCTGCTAGATCTCAAGTAGAGATCATCAGATGCTCTGCTTTCCTGGAGATGGCTGAACACCTGCCTACCTATGGGAAGCAGGGAATGAATTCCTTGTTTTGCTTTGCTTGAGTGCTTGGCTTTTGCTTTAGTTATTAGACTGTTTTTATCTCAACCCACGAGTTTTTTCTCACTTTTACTCTTCTGATTCTCTCCCCCATCGCAACTGGGGGGAGTGAGTGAGTGGCTGTGTGGTCCTGGTTGCCTGCTGGGGTTAAACCATGATAGGCATGCAAACAGGCAATAGGGTAAACGTTAATTCAATAATTATTTTGAAGTGTGTTCCAAGTCCCTGTAGGACAGCGTGTAAGTATTTGGGGACTGATTTGTCAGTAGTACCTGAAATTTATAGATATTTTATATTTGTTTTGAAGTAGCAGCCAGCTGGTGTACAACTGCAGAACAAGAAGTTCCTGCTCCATGGAAGCTGGACCCCAAGTTAAAAAGGACCTTATTTTCCAGAGGCCTCATCTCTCCCTTGGACACCTGCTGAAGCAACAGACATTCCTAAAGTGCTTGGTACCCAACAGTGTCTTGCCAATCTGCTCTGGATTGCATCCTGGGTTGGAGTCCCTGCTTGGACTTTCCCTCCAGTCTCCACCATTGCCACTTTCGTTATCATTCACTGCTGCTTCCAGCTGCAGTTCCAAAATGCCTTCTAATAAGTGACAGCAGCATCATCTGGGCTTGAGGAGCTTCCTCAATCCACCTATGCTTTCTTTCACTGCCCTTGCTAGGGTGACTCCTCCCTCAAAAACAGAACAACAGCCAAACACCTTTGAAAATCAACACCCTGTTGTTTGCACTGAAGAAAGTACTGGGGGAACTTTTCTGTGGTTTTCAGTTTGCTCTTTTAATTTGTGAAGACTTGATGGTAAATTACTGCACAGCTTCCATCCATAAAAACTGGTTTTTTTCCAAGTGTAATATTTCTCTAGGCCATTCATTTGTCTTTAACTGCACTGCAGTGGGTTACATTGCTCATTGCAAGTAAGTGCACAAATGATATTAAGCAGCTCTACCAGTATACCTTATCTGTCAGGGTGACTTCCTTGAGCGGGAAATAGTTTCTCCCATGGAGTAATTTTCACTGACACATATCTGTTTAGCTTTCCACTGGCAACAACTGTACATGCTGTATCTGGAAGCTGTTTTTAGCAAGGCAGGTTTTTAAATGGGTTGAAACCACAGTCTTTTTCACAAAGGCAAAAAAAATAAATCACTGCTTGGCCTTTTTCCAGGTAAGCACTTGAGCCCCTCAGGGTTGCAATAGACTGCTTTTGATCACAGGGCACTTACGCTGCTGTTGTGAACCTGAAAACAAACCCCTGTATCCAAATTAGCGTCACGCTTTCAAGGATGCTTAACTACTTTTGATCTTCTCTAAGTCAAATATAGCTCTTTAAAATCTCATATCCTCTCAAAAAGTGGTGCCTTTGGGGAAGAGTTTTTGTAGAGAAGGGGAAATATGACCCAGAAAATGACCAGGAAAAAGACATTCAGGAAGGATTAGTCTTGCAACTAATTTTGTCCTTCAGATACATTTTTCTTCATTCTAATTTCCAATTAATAGTTATGAATAAGGACAGAGTTCTCATTTTTGCATACTTTATTGAACCTTCATCTGGATAATATATTTTTTGCTTTCTTCTTTTTCTTTTTTTCTGACGGAGATCCATGCTTCAGTTGCTTGGAAGAATCTTCCTATACTCTGTTTGTTTTGTATGTTTTATATTTGCAAAGTCCGAAATTTCCTTTGGACGACACATACCTGTTTCAATCCATTTTGCCAGTGAACATTTGATTCTGAAGTGAATCTGCTCCAGCAGACTCTGCACTAGGCCCACGCTATCATACTGAAATTGCTCTTGTATTCTTTGGTGGAGTATTATAAATGTCAGAGACTGCAGAAGTAGACATCATTCAGCACATCCATGTCATATATTCCAATTGCTTGAATGTCGTGTGGTATCGTGAATGAGGCAATAAGCTAAACAACCACTCTGTGATTTACCAGTCCCAAACCCCAAGTATCTTCTCTGTTATTCGGCCTCTTCTGAAGTGCATTATCTCAGTGCCTGACACAGCACTGACAGGCTGCTACTGTGCAGCTAATGGGCTCTGTTTAGACACTAATAACTTAAGTAATTAGCAGAGATGTTTACACAGATGTAAGCATTGCACAACTGACAACTTGAATTTTTAAAGACTAAAAGGTGGAGTGAGGGAGAAAACCAAGAAGAAAATGACAACTATTTTAGGCATTTTGCTTACTGGAGCAACATGCTTGCTTGTCTAGAGAAAGAAAGAAGTTCCTCACTATTCCTGTCTTGCTCTTGCTTATGGGCCAGAGCTAATGCAAGTGTCATCCCCTCATCACTACCCCCAGAAGGAGAGTTCCTGAAGATGTAATTTTTAGGAGTTCATGTCAGAATTTGGAGTTCTTGGAAGACTGTTTTTCCTTGGGGCAAAGCTTTTGGGAATGACTCATCAAATCAAGGTATTTTTTGAATACATAAAGGCAGGTGCAGCTGAAGGCAAAGTCATGTTTGTCTTTATTTAGAGGTCTCCTATTACAAATATGCTCTGGGGTTGTGTTTGTTCACCCTCACTTTTGAAAAAGAAAAATCCCAGCCCCAACACTTGCTATCCTGTGTACAATTTGCACATGCTAGAGATTATAATAATTCAGAGGGTTCAAAATCTTGGTAGGATCAGTTTTGATTTAGTTATGACACAACAGCCCAATGATGGATGGCTTAAGGAGCCGCTAGAAAAGGGCTTGTCCATTGTTGTTAATGTGAGCCATCTCTTTGATGTTCCTTCAGTGTCTGACAGAATGGTGGATATGAAACACATCTATGTTGGCCCTGCAGCTGTGTCCTGATTCAGTGCCGTTTTGGTACGTTTCTTATTTGTGCAGATACTGAGCGTACAAAGCCACAGCTGTGCAATGTGACATATTACATTAGTATACTGAGTTATGCACACAAATTGAAGAGCAGAGTTGGTGAAATGATGATAATAAATTGGGAAGGTATAGGACGATGATGGGCATACCACTCTAGGGAAATGCTCTGACTTGAATGTTGCAACAGATACACTGTGCTGTATTTCAGAAAGAATAGAGAATTGATGGCTTTGGTACTGCCTTAACTGGAAGAGGAAGAAGTTGTTGCGGAATTGTTCACAGAACCGCAGAATGGTAGGGGTTAGAAGGGACCTCTGGAGATTATCTAGTCCAACCCCCTGCCAGAGCAGGTTCACCTAGAGCAGGTTCAAGTGTGGAAGAGCATCTATACTAAAGAGTTGACTAAAGGTCTGTAGAAAAGGGTTCATCATTTTAGCTGTAACTTAAATCAGCATCTTTGCTGAATATAGAATGAGCAAGTGGCCGTCTCAATCTAGCTACTTTGAAAAACTGCAGAAGCGAGGAGGAGAGTCACTAGCACAATAGTGATCAGTCCAAAGCTCTTAAATTCAAGGTAACCTCTTCAGCCACTTGTTCTTGCTTTCTAAGTGTGAAAATCCTAGGGTGACAGGAAGGCTCCATATCCCACCAAGAAGCATTAAATGGGATAGTCTGTCTTAAATGGCAAATTCAGAAAACACTGGAAACAAAACTGAGGTCTTTGCTTGACAGCCATCACCACAAGCAGTCTGTGTAGCTGTTGTGGCAAAGCTCAAATCTGAGAACTTCCTGGGTAGGTGCATTCATAATGCTGTGCACAGCAGGATCACAGTTAACTGCAGTCTACTCAAATATTTGCCTTTTTGCGTAGAATGAATCATAAAATGTCTCAAGTTGGAAAGGACCCATGAGGATCACTGAGGCCAACTCCCTGTTCCTCTAAAACTAAAAAAAACCTACCTAAAAACACTACCTAAAACTAAACCGTGTGACTGAGAGCATTGTCCAGACACTCCTTGAACTCTGAAGGCTTGGGTCCATGACCTACCCTGGGGAGCCGGTTCCCGGGACCAACCACCCTGTCAGTGAAGAACCTTTTCCTAATGTCCAATCTGCAGTTCCCCTGATGCAGCTTCATTCCATTTCCTCATGTCTTGTTGCTGGTCACCCGAGAGAGGAGCTCAGCTCCCCCTGCGCTGCCCCCCTTGAGGAATCATAGAATCATTCAGGTTGGAAAAGACCCTTGGGATCATCGAGTCCAACCATCAACCCCACTCTACAAAGTTCTCCCCTACACCACATCTAAACGACTCTCAAACGCATTCAGGGATGGTGACACAACCACCTCCCTGGGCAGCCTATTCCAGTGTCTGTTCACTCTTTCTCTGAAGAATTTTTTCCTAATGTCCAGTCTAAACCTACCCTGTTGCAGCTTGAAGCCATTCCAAGCTGAACAAGCCAAGTCACCTCAGCTGCTCCTCCTAAGTCTTGCCGTTGAGGCCTTTCACCATCTTGGTCACCCTCCTCTGGACACACTCTAATGCCCTTTTTGATGCCCTTTCTATATTGAGGCACCCAAAACTGTGCCCAGTACTTGAGGGGGGGGCTACACCAGTGCAGCGTAACCCCATTTACTATTACCCTTTGAGCCCAACCCGCCAGACGGTAGCTTACCAACGTATTACGGATTTGTCTAGCTGTATGTTGGACACTTTGTCCTGAAGGATACCGTAAGAGACAGTATCAAAAGGTTTGCTAAAATCCCAAACCCCACATATACTGGCTTCCCTTGGTCAAAAAGATGGGTGAGCTTGTCATAAATGGAAATTAAGTTGGTTAAACCAGACTTTTCCCTCGTGAACCTGTGCTGGCTATGACCAATGACTGTTTGTCTCTCAAGTGTTTTTCAGTAACTCTCACAATAACCTTCTCTATAATTTTACTGGGCACTGAAGTGAGACTGGCAGGCCTGTAATTACCAGGGTCCTCCTTCTTGAAAATTGGGACAACGCTTTCCAGCTTCTAGTAGACTGGGACCTCTCCATATGAACCGTGTGAAATAGTGCTGTGTTCTTGAGATGGTTTCCTTTGTGGGATAGATGCCGTCTCAGGGATTTTTCTCTGGCCTATGTATTCCACTGCATATAATTCCTTCATTGCCAGTTAAGGCAGTTTTTAATTGCCTTGTGATTCCTGAATAGGACAGAAGGAGGTTCCTGATGATCTAAACGTTGTCATGAGAAGCCAGTTGCAAGGAATGAGTAAGATGTTTTCCTTTGTAGGAAGTTCCAGAATTTCTACTGTACTTGGATAATATTTGGAGAGACAAAATCCAAGTTTGCCAGCATGGTGCCAAAAGGCACAACTGAAAGCTCAGAAAGAAGTTCTTTTTGTACTTGATAGTACAGGGAAAAAAATAATCCAAAATTAAAAGCTGTGGGGTAGACAACAAGGGAAACAAGACAGCTTATCAGTAGCTGTCAAGAGTACTGATAAGAGAGATGTTCACTTCTTCAGTTGAATTCCTGATGAAGCTGTGACTGCCATTCCTGTTCAAGGGCAGGCAACTGAGATGAGCAAGTTCTACTCTCTGATTGCAACAGATGAGAGACATGGCAGCATGGAAAACATCACTGTCGAGTGTCAGCGAAGTGATGCAGAAAACCAGATCCTGTTGCTAAAAAGAATAAAAAGCAGTACCTTTAGGATGCATTATTTGCAATATAGAACATGCAAAGTCTTTGGAATGCATCACGTTCCATCTGTTGCATCCAAGTTCTTTGCCTGACATCTCCTTTCTTGTAATGACCACTGCAGTTCTGGGGAAAATGAAAAGAGCATCTTGTTGGACCTGCAGAGGGAGGCTGTTTTAAGTTTTTCTTTCTCTCTTAAAAAGCAAGTAGTGGACAAACTGATTTACAAATTGTGGAACTTCTGTATGTGAGGTAAGATTTTTTTCCTCAGTAGGATTAGTTGATGGTGGCTTAGACGACTAGGGGTATAGGCTATGAACTGATAATATTTGTTTTATTCATATGCACGCTTATGCATTATTTGCTGCTAACCCAGTTGCTTCTATGACTTGTTAATGTAGATGTGTCTTAAGACTCAGAAGAGCTGTATGGGACAGCAGCCTATGTGTTCTGAGTTCTAGGCAAGCACTGTGACCACTGCTTATCTTCCCTTAAAACTGCTGGAGCTGTTTAAGCAGAACTCAGAAATCTGTAACGTCGTGTTTTCAAAGCCCAGCACTTCCTACTGCAAAGCTGAGCCATTGCACTACTGTAGAAAAAAAAAGGGCAGCTGGCAGAGAATGTAAGAGTCCCTCTCTCTGCCCCCTTTCCCAAAATCTCTGACTGCTACAGCAGAACAAGCCATGACTTTTGTAGTTCTAAACATCTGAAGCACTCCTTTCACTGGTCCTTTAGGTAAATGAGAGATGGGTAGTGTTCCTTTCTCCTGGTATAAAATGTCACAAGAGCTACAATAGTGTAAAAAGCAGGAAATCAAACATGCAACCTGGAAATAATTGGAACCGTCAATTATTTAAACTATAAATTGAAATCAAGCGACTGCAAGCTGCAGTTGGTTATTTTTAGATTGCTTTGATGGTTTGATGATTTAAAGTCCCATCACTGCCTCCAGTATTTATCACAGCAATCTATTTTAAATTTGATCAGAGACCATGCAATCCTCCAGAGTTTGTTCTTATGTTATTTAGAAGTTGACTGGCAAGGCAAGAGGCTGTCCATGTTTTCAGTCTTGCAGCAGCAGTGTGTGTAATGCCAATAGTACTTCTGGCTAAATTCCTCCCTGATACTGGCTCCTACCTGTTTCAATATGCAATGGATATTTGTGAGAGCAGAAAACCCCCCAGTGGTGTGATAGTAAAAGCAGTAAGGCTGCATGTAGTCACCATGCAGAATCCAAGGCTGCAAAGAAGATGTAATGAATAGAGAAAGGGAGGGAAGGAAAGCCAATCAGAGCATCAGAGAACTCATGAAGTTATAAGAAGGTATGCCAGACCTTCAGCAGTAAGATCAGGTGTCCATAAGAACAGGGTGATATAGAAGGTAACAGAGATGAATTAATGTGACAGAGCCACAGAATAGAGAGCAGTAAATCAGCAATTAAGCAGGCAGCTCAGATAGACAGTGGAGCCAGGAAGGAGGAGATATCATCAGCAGGAAGCCAGGCCCAAGAATTACGCTGTCAGCAGACTTCATTTTCTGGAGGTTTATGAAAAGCCAGAACTGTTAGTATGAGCTAACTGCCTGGAGGTACCGTAGTTAACCATACAAGTGTTAGGTCTTTGAAAGGTGCTTTTCAGGGCATGTTCAGGTTTCCTTTCTGGAATGTTTTGAGCAAGACAGCAGTGATATAAATCTTTATATTCATATGAATATATATAAAAAAATAGTCTAACAGTTTCCACCTCTAAATGTTAATAAAATGACTTGAGAATCAGCCCTGAGATTCTTAGTTTAATGATAATATTGTTTTACTTATTCCTGTGTTTAAGCCATCAAGATATGTTTGGATTAAATTTTCAAGATCACTCCACATCACTGTCTTGAAGCTAAACTTTGTTTCAAGTTAGGTTTGTTCTTATTAGAATCCTGACTTCAGAAGCCTGAACTTCCTGAAAAGCACCAGCTTCTGTGTTAGCCCCTGTAGAACTGCTGGTAGTGGCAACACTCTTTTTTTCCTTTGTGAACAGACTATATACAGTCTAATTGCCTGTTGTGGCCTTTTTTTTTTTTGAAAACATGCTTCATTTTTTTGGTGGACAACCCCCTTGTATTAGATCAGATTTTTTTTTTTTCTAAAACCTTCAGAATAAATTGTTCAACAGGTACTTCTACGATAGGTTAGAGACATTTGGTAGTTATATGTCTTCTGTTGGCATAGCACTTTTCATACTAAAGGTACTTCTGTGACAGAAGTTAGTCACATTGCGGAAGATGGTCATGTATTATCACGATGACTTTAAGTGGCATGAGAAACTTGTGGTTTCACTTTTGCAAATTAAGCTAACACATTCTACTCAGATTGCACCATTCAAGAATGACATTCAGTCGTCACATCAGACAGGAAACACAGCAATAATGTAGTATTTTTTTCAGATGTGAAGCCAAAAGATGCAAGAAGCAGCCTTTAAATGAGATGAACTTGATAAGAATTTGCATTAACCTCTTAATTCCTCCTAAAGATATCCTAAGGGCTCTATGGCCACAGGTGTTAAGCACCTTGGTCATAAAGGACTTGAGTTCAAATCAGCACAAGCATGAGAAGAAACACTAAATACTTGCAACAATGCTAGTCTGAGTGCAGAGACCAAAGCTATTTTTCTTGTTAGCAACTCCCAATTTCCTCAGGTTCTCTTTGGAACACGATACTGGCTTTTATTGACTTTTTGAACAGTACCAAGCTAAAGGAATGGACTTTTGGATAGTCCTCGCTTGGCTCTTCTGAAGGGTAAGAGGCGTATAGGATTTTTCAGTCCTGAGTGGATACGCTATTGCAAACCAAAGCATGCATTCATTGCAGCTTACTGTAAATAAATTCAGAATTACTACGTTAGTTTTTCTCATGTTTTGTGTTTCTTATTTCATGCAGTATAATCTTCTAAAAACTTTGTTGAGAGTGACAGAGTTCCAGGGAGTGACTGATCTAATAAACTTATTTTTAAAGTGAAATAGTACGCTGTGAAAGAAAAGACAATCAAGTCTTCCTGTTGTAGGGACCTTTGGGCTCCTGTTTGATGCTTCCAAGGACTGAAGGGGCAGGCTGCTGTCAGTGGTATTTCCTGTCGATGGTGAATCAGTGTACAGAACTTGTTTTTATTCAAAGCAATGTGAAATAGATTTTCAACTAAAACTTTGGGATTCATTATTAAGTTCTTCTAGATATACATGAAAACCAGCTGGCCTGTAATAATTGTCCTGTTCATCAACAGGTTTCCTTTGGTTTGTTTTGGCTTTTTTTTTCCCCTAATTCTTGTATTGTGTTTGTTGCTCATGATTCCATTATGCTCTGTTTATCTTTTTATTTTTCATATTGTTTCTTCTATTATTTTGTAGGGACTCAACTTCTACAAAATGTTTTATTGTTATAAATTAAACACATTGCTTTCAGCATGTTCGTAGCCCATGCAGTAAACCAGTGCGTAACAGCGGTTTTGGTGCATCAGGACTTTAGCTGATTAGAAATTAATAAGAAATTAACGTTTGTCCAGTTTGTCTTGGGAAGGTGTACCCTGGAGAAATGGATTAAGATTTTGCTATCATTTCATGTGCAGAGGAAGAAAAGGAATGGGTGAACAATTGGTATGGAGCCTCTCTCTGTATGTCTGACTGGAGTGCCTTGCGTCGTAGCCTCAGACCACTAATGACCTCTGGATTGGAGGATAGGGAAAGAGGTGGTTTTATTTTCTTTATTTATTTGTTTTTTATTCTCAGATCAGTTTGGTAGACACTTAGGAATGGGCTTCCTCTCCAATATAGGGTGTGATTTGCCTCTGAGCCCACTTGAATGTGTCTCATGAAATCAGTTTCTTGCCATTGCAGGGCCTTGGGCACTGGTGGAGTTTTGGTCTCTGTCACTCTCTACTATGGCACATAGGTGCTGATTTTCTTGAGGACTAACACACTTTGATCTAACCACAGGTATGGCATTTAACGGGAGTCATCTTGGTGTAACTTGGTGGCCTGTGATATTTTGAGGATATACTGGCAGACCTTAATGTGTCTTTCTGGCAGTAGGGTCTATGAAAATCCCATAAAACCATTATGCTCAAATAATTTTTCTGCTGGAAATAGCCATCAAGTTCATAATATTTTTCCTGTTGCAAGACTGTCACGAATAGCTCCTTTTTTCCTAAGCTGCCATCCTAAGGCTAGCCTTTTCAATTTGGCAGACTCAAGCTACCACTACTGAAAAATTGCCATTTTGTCATTAATATCTGCTGAAGCCTGTCTTCAAGCTAGGGAGCAGCTGCTCCATTTTTTTATTTGTATATATTATGGCAACTGAATAGTTGACTTTTGCCACGTGCTTGATTGGAAACAGATTCTTATTTTACTGCTTTTGCATAGCCGAAGTACGTATAAGGGAAGACTCGTGCTGGGTCAGTGTTAAAGTTCAGGCAATAAATATTTAAGGAAGCATTTGTCGGATGACTTTTTGTTGGCTTCTGTATAGGCTGGAAAACTAGGAAAAATTCCAAGACCGGAAGGGATCATTTAGGTTCCATGTATAAACTCTGCAGCCAGGTATGCTAATGTCTGTATAACCATTGGGACTTGTAAAAAGAAAGATGGAAGACCATTTTTTCTGCTGTAAGCTTTTTGGCTGCAGATGGCTAGACTGAAGCTTAGGATTAGTGTGGGCCAATGGCTTTGGCTTAGTTTTTTAGTGTTCAGGAAACCAGGAACTTTTAAAAAATATTTTATTATGGGTAGGAGCAGGTTAGTGGGAAGAGGACAGATTTTCAGTTTTTGGTGTACATCTCTGAAGGATATGGAGGAGAAAGTTAGGGTGTTGATTTAGAAAACCCAGAGGCGGGAGAGCATTTTATATTCATGGACCTTCCATAGCTTGTTACGTTATGGTTTGTTCAGTAGCATCCTGGAATTGCTTTAGTTTAATGACAAGAACACTCTTGGGTGCGTGCCTTGAGCAGAACTTTATCAACTGCTTTCCACACTTGAAGGTCTGCAATAAAGGATGAAATTTGGCCTTCTACTTTCACACCAAATAAGAAATTGATGCTTAATGAAATAAATTCTTTTCAGTTAAAGGGAAAAAAGACAAAATTTAATGTGATTTAATTTTTTTTTATAAAATTAGAACATATAGAGAGAGATATGTAGAACATTTAATATAAAATATTTAAGCTTTTTTCATCTTAGTAAGAAATTTAGTTTGGATTTTATATCTCAAAGGTTTTTGAGTTTTGCTATTTAATGAAGGAAACAGACATTCTCTTGAAAGAAAAGAAAAAAATGTTTGCACTCTGTAAATTTATGTTCATAAATATAATTAAAGGGTAAAATTATAGAATATGAGAAATAAATGTTACATGAGAAATAGAAAAAAATAGGCTTGATGTATAAGGAGGTAAACCGTTTATTGTCTACCTTGCCCAAGTTTCCTTCTCAATAGAATTCTAATATCTGCCATGCAAATCTGATTGAGTCGTGGCCTAATTATTTCACTCCAGCCGCTGTTTCTTTCTTCAAGGTCAGAATTTATTAATTTAAGAAGATTATTCCTTTAATTACCATATGCATTCTTAGAGCTTATCAGGAGGCTCTTTGCCCGTAAGTGGCATTAGAGCACCTACAGTGCATGTTCAAGCCAGCATAAAGTGGTTATGTTTTTGGGGTTTTTTTTTTTGTTTTCTGCCATATCAGATGATCTGTTTGCAGGTATCTGTGTGAATGGTGTTGACTCTGATGCTAAGGTCAGGATTTGTGAGACATCAGTGTAGTGTTGCTAAGCAACAGTTAGCAACTTACATCCCACATTTAGTGCCTTGGATTTTGTATTTTGTATCTATCCTGACACGTTCCCGTTCAAAACCTGGGAATGCTGGTTAGTCATTGTGCATCTTTCTCCCATGAGGTCACCCAAAATAGTTGGATCCATTTGGTCTGAGCCTCTGGAACGTGGTGGACTTGAGCAAAGCTTTCTGAGCTGATCAAGCAGGTATAGCAATACAGACTGTGGGAAAAAGAAACAGAAAAAAAGGGGTATGGAAGCAGAAGATAGAGAAATAAAGTGATACGACAGAGTCGAGAGGGCCACTGTATTCTTTCTTGGATAATATGCCAGCTGGTCTCACAGATACCTACTTTAAAAACTCATATTTATTTAAAGCTGTATTTGCCCTCCTCTATGCAAATGGTAGGCTAAAAATGTACTTTAAATTGTACTATGCATAAGCGGAAAATGAGATTCATGTCTATATGCCCTACATTTTACATTTGGCTTTGTTTTGAATTGTATGTTCCCTTCAATATTAGGTTTTTCTCTGTTTAATTCCACATTAATATTAGGCAGTAGTTCATAAACGTTAATTAAACTTTGCTATTCACCAGTGGGTAGGAATTATTCTTGTTTGATAGACAGGGAACACAAAGTGGAAATGGATTAGTATGACTTGTGTGGGTGCGAGACCATTAAACAGAATACAGTTGTCCTCATTTTTTTTTGGTTTTGAATTGCCACTGGCAAGTCCAGGAGCATGTTGGAGATCTGCTTCCCACAGTGTTTGAGGTCTCCCTGATCACAGTCATACGATGTTAAGCTCTCTGTAGAACAGCAAATTCTAACCTGCCTCCAGTGAGGTCAACCACCCTTTCCCAGCTGAAGCCCAAAATTACAAATTAATCTGCCCTGCGTTGATATGTTAATTTCAAAGAGGTACAATGGTGGTTGTCTATCACTGATAAACATGGCAGGCAACAATTTCTTCTCCACAGATATCCAATCTAATAAAGAAATAGTGTACTATTAGCTCTGTAGGGGGGTACTGCGACAAGATGCATCAGTGTTATCAGATGTCAGTCAGGCTATTTGTTATGTCTCCACAATGCTCCAGGATCAGCATGAAGTCACCACTAAGCGAATCTCATCTAGCTTCTTCAGCTAAGCCATTCAAACCTCAAGCCTCCACTTGTTACACCCCACAGCAGCAACAGCAGTTGTTTTTTTTTCATTTATAAATACTGCAAAATGCAGTTGTTTGTGAGAACTATCCATCTTGAAATACCTCTGGTTTGGGTTTTTTCTTAGGCTCTAGACCTGCCATGCAGTAAATGTTTCACCAGTAAGGTAGGTGAACCTTCTTGTTTTGCAACAGAGAACTCTGCATGCATTTTTGGTAGTGATGTAGTGCACAACAAACATTCCTTTTAGATATGAATGTGCTTTTTGTTCCTATTTGAAGCCAAGCAGTATGCATTTATATATATACACTCTAAGTTGTTTCCTTCTCTGTTACCCAAAAGTGGGCGCTGAATCAGTACTACTGCATCACTCCATAGCTCATTAGCTAGCGAAACCTAATACTGTGTCTTTTGGCAACTGTATTAATTTAACAATTTTTTTTCAAAAACAGGTGCTGCAGTAACATGTCTTCCTTATCAAAGCAAACCGGGATTTATCAGTCAGCTAGAATGTAGTATTTGATTGCCAGGTTACAATGAATTCTTCTGAGGTTATGTTAAAATCTAGTAGGGCAATATAATCCTCTTTTTTAGCCTTCTGATTATCTCTGTCTCATAGAAGATTTCTCATTATTGTGTTCCATCTTCGCTTCAAGCAGATGTCTTGCTCTTTTCACATATTCTGCATTCTTAGTATAAGTCTAATTACTGGTTTCTCTCTCTCCAAATGCCTCCATGCTTTGTCTGTTGACAAGCATATATTCGTGTTATCCCAGGAGTGATTACTATAGAATCATAGAATTGTCAGGGTTGGAAGGGACCTTAAAGATCATCTACTTCCAAATCCCCTGCCATGGGCAGGGACACCTCCCACTAGATCAGGTTGCTCAGAGCCACATCCAGCCTGGCCTTAAAAACTTCCAGGGATGGGGCTTCCACCACCTCTCTGGGCAACCTGCTCCAGTGTCTCACCACCCTCATGGTGAAGATCTGCTTCCTAACGTCCAGTCTGAATCGACCCATCTCTAGTTTTAATCCATTCCCTCTAGTCCTACCATTACCTGACATCCTAAAAAGTCCCTCACCAGCTTTCTTGTAGGCCCCCTTAAGATACTGGTAGGCCACTATAAGGTCTCCTCGGAGCCTTCTTTTCTCCAGACTGAACAACCCCAACTCTGTCTTCATAGGAGAGGTGCTCCAGCCCTCTGATCATCCTCGTGGCCCTTCTCTGGACACTTTCCGGCACGTCCATATCTTTCTTGTAGTAGGGGCTCCAGAACTGGATGTAGTACTCCAGGTGGGGTCTCACGAGAGTGGAGTAGAGGGGGAGAATCACCTCCCTCGACCTACTGGCCACACTTCTCCTGATGCAGCCCAGGATACGATTGGCTTTCTGGGCTGCTAGTGCACACTGACAGCTCATGTTGAGCCTCTCGTCTGCCAGCACCCCCAAGTCCTTTTCTTCAGGGCTGCTCTCTGCTGTGTTATTGCACACAGCTTTAATTCTGTTGCTTCACAGAGAGTGTTAAGTTCAGTCTTTATAGCTAATGATATAAAAAGGTGTAGGTAGAATAAAACCGTGTCTAGATTTCATAAAGTTAATGCATGCATTTGCACAAATACCTGAAAGATCACAGTACATTTGTTGTCCACTGATATTGGTATTTTGCTACTAAAATAAGGGCTAGATTTAAAAATCCTGAGGACTTGGTTGCTGCTAACATGAGGCTGATGGGTAGATTTTCAGAAGCTCAGGACTCAAGCGTGTGCATGGCTTTTTTGAAACTCTGTCTTCTTGCATTGTGTGCCTAATTAGGAGCTTGGAGGCTTTTTGAAAATGAAGGCCATAAAGTTCAGTTTGCCTCCAAAGCAGAAAAAAGAGCTGAATTAGGGTGCTGAGAACAGACTTACAGACTTCAATTAAAGACATCTTAAAAGCTACATATATCTTAAAGGGTTGCCATGAAGAGAGCAAGGTCAAGGTGGAACACCGAAGAAGAAAAGAGTCTATGTCTCACTGGAAGAGAGACTGGGGCCGGGCTACAGGAAATGTTCTCTAAACAGAATTTGAAAATAATACAGGGCTAAAAGGAGGTGACCAGAGAAAACGTGATAATCTCAGAGCTCAAGCGTGATTTACAGCAGTCCTAGACGAGGAACAGACTAACCCCATGCTGTGAACTGGGCAGTTGTTCACAATGCTTGTCCTGAAAGGCATATCAAGCTGTATTTCCTGACACAAAAGGCAGTAAAGAGGCTAACAGGAAAAGCCAATTTTCAGAGATTTAAACAAATCTGAGTTTTCTTTTTCTTCCCCATCTTCCAAGAAAGAGGTGAAACAGTGAAGAAGAAAAGTTCTTTTCTTCACGTGCTGGAGTGCTGAACGTGCAATCTTCAGTGGAACTGAGGACCGGAGAACAGGAAAATTCAAGGAACCCAGTAGTTCTGGAAGCCTAAAATTGTGTGTGGTTATTATTTGCCCATGCAAAGCATTTGAACATCATCTTACTGGAGATATGAAAACCCTTGTAACATGTGCACATAGATTTCTGGGGGAAGAATATCTGTAAATGTAATTATACAATGTTTTCAGTCATCGCTCTCTCTTCTGTTACTCTTTAAAACATTCTGGTTAAAGTCTAACAGGGCAGATTTACCCCAAGACCTGCTGCTTGGTGGTACTGATCCTCAAACTGACTCATGTGTCTTAGTAGAGGAGCTATTTCCCCACTCCTGAGATGCCCTTGGAGTGCAAGAACCCAAAGGGTTTGCCTACGTACACTGCTTTTAATCATGGAATGTGCTTGGCAGAGTTTCCTGGGATTCTCTCCTTTAGAACCTTTTGAGGTCAAAGAGATTTACTACAGCACAGCAGGAATGCAATTAAGAGTCATTGTTATAAATAGGAAATTGAAAAATAATAAAATTGAATGGAGTCTAGGCATAATGCAAAAATCAGTGGGCAAAGAAAACTAGAGGAGGAGCACTCTTGCTTCTGTTATCTTTTCTAAGGTAAAAGGAAAGGTAAGAATGCGCATCACAAGCTCTGATACACCATTTCAATTAATAAGCACTTTCAGTTTTTCACTTAAAAAACATCCTCCTCCTAGGTAGTTACTGGAAACTACCTGAGGTGATTGTTGGGTAGGTGTTGCGTGGAAAGGGGCAAAGCGGTTTTGGCAGAAGATAAACCCCCTTGCGTTCTAACACTCCTCACTGAGGTGGGAGGCTAGGTGCGGCTATGTTTAAATTCTGAGTGATGCCCAATTCAGCACTATCATTCCAATCGTGTTTAATATGTATTAAACTATTACGATTTGGATACACTAATAGCGGACTGCACCTTCAGTCTAGTCGTGCTCATGAACTACCACGGCCACTCTCGAGTCTTTGGTCGCGTTCAGTGAGAAACCAAAACGACTAGCTACTTAAACAGTGCAGTTTATTTAAACAACAGATATATAGGTTCTTAGGA
>VWZL01001879.1:0-50567 GCA_013396915.1 Stercorarius parasiticus | reverse complement strand
TTGATGACCTGAACCACCACCTCCCCCAGCCCCTCCTCCTATGCTGCCACCTCCAATGCAGATGGGCACTTGGCTCTGGTGGCTAGAACCACCTCCTCCTCCGCCACCACCGCCAATGCAGATGGGCCCTTGTCCCTGGTGGCCTGAACCACCACCACCTCCACCACCACCACCTCCTCCTCCAATAATGCAGATGGGTCCTTGTCCCTGGTGGCCTGAACCACCACCACCTCCACCACCACCACCTCCTCCTCCAATAATGCAGATGGGTCCTTGTCCCTGGTGGCCTGACCCACCACCACCTCCTCCGCTGCCGCCACTGATGCATCCTTGACTCTGGTGGCCTCCTCCTCCTCCAAAGGAGGATGATGATATGTGGGTCTGGTAAATAGCACCACCGCCGCCGCCACCGCCGCTGCAGCCACCGCCGCCTCCTCCTCCATGGCAGGATGATCCTTGGGTCTGGTATCCTATAGATCCTCCTTCACTGCTACTGTGGCAGGATCCTCCTCCACCACCCCCATGGCATGAACCTCCTCCGCCACCATGGCATCCACCAGACTGCTCAGACATGCCTTGGCCATCGCCCTTCTGCTGATGGGAACCCATCGTCCCGGCGTCAGAGAGTCCTTCAAGAGAAAAGAAAAAACAGGCCTTAGCAAAACCAGAGAGAGGAAAGCTTTTGTTACTGTGCCTCCTCGACCCCTTCCAAAGGCAGGCTGATGTAAGAAAATATCTTCTGTTCCCTTTTTGCAACAACTTGCCCCCTCATCCACCTCTGATAGCTAATGCAAAAGGGTATTGTCAACCTCAGGAAATAAAAATGATTACCAGGAAGGACCTAAGAAGCTTTCAGCTCATTCCATATCCCTTGATCAGGTCTTCTACAAGACCTCCTCTATCTGTATATAACTGGTCTTTTATTTCTAGGACAGGTGCAACCATAATCGTTCCTTAATAATTCCTTCTTGCAGCAAGTTGTCAGAATGGCATGCCACTGCAAGAGGTACACAAGGCCGTGGTACACCAGAATTACCCTTATCCAAATGTGGTTTGGGAACTTTGAGAGGGCTGTAGTGCTCGAGGATAGGTATTAATATTCCATGTCATACAAGAAACAAAGAATGTGGGTCATCATTTGCATAACAATAATTTCATTGCACTTGGAAATTCTTCAATCTCAATTTCAAAAGAGCACAGAGATTGTTTACTGTTTTATTTCTTCTTAAAAATTAGAAGAAAGAGGAACAGCCAGTGGAAAAGATATCAGCAATGCAGGAAAAAAAAAGCAGCTGCACAAAGCAGCTCTAGGTCCCCATTTGCAAGGGCTTGGTGGGTGCTTGTACTCAAGGCTGAAACCTACAGGGATGCTGTGAAGTTTGAGCACTTCTTTAGCACTTAATCCCCAGCACAGCTCACATCCTTGTCTGCTGGCAGTAGGAATTTATTATTCCTCTGACAGGCAAGTGACAGGTCTACTAATGAAAAGGATCTACAGGTCAGCTGGGGTGTCCAAACACGCCAGAGGAGAAAATGGTTCCTCCAAGAAAACAGGTGGTCAAAAGAGAACCCTTTTAAATTTAGATAAAAAGCTGGAAAATGAGAATAGATATGCCTTTTATATTTCAGGTCCTTTGTTTCCCGTTTGCTAAGTACCTGCCAAACCTCTTTTTCCTGTCCTTTTTCTTAAGATTTATATTCCAAGAGTATTTAGTATACAGTGGTGCCACATGGTGTTGGGCCCAGAGAAATCAAAGGGGTCCCAAAGACCATGTTTTCTGTGTCCCAGGTCTCCCTCTTTTCTGTGTGATTAAATAATCCCACAGACTGAATCATTAGGAAAAAAAATAATTGACTGTAAACAAGGAGGAATTTTTGGACTATTGAGACCCAAAAGCCATATTTACTCCCACCTTTTCCAGTTTAGCATTCCAAGGCTAATCAGCCAAGTTAGCTTCCATCAGTAGCATGAAATATCTTACCGTGTCCCACAGCACGAACCGGTGGAAAGAAGTCAAATGGAGTGAGGAAACCTGGTGTGCGAGAACTTTTATATAGTATCTAGTCCTCCTCTTGGAAAGAAACAATGATTGATTTATTTATCAGCCAAACCCAACCACAACTACCCACCTACTTGGCATAATCTTGGGCTCGTAATTTCTGATTGATATCTCCCTTCCACCACCTCTTTTGTTTTCAGCTGTATTAAAGTCATTGGATGGCTCCGCCTACTACAGGTAGAGGGAAGAGATGGGGAAAGGCAGACGTGCTCTTGGATTTTCAGAAAAAACAAGTGATTTACTTTCACCCCCCCGCCTACAGAGGGGTCCGACAGTCCAGAAAGGAAATGTGAGGGAGGAAAGAGAAACTTTGGTCTTTATAGACATAGATAATTTATCTCTCATTCTAGAAAATGGTTCTGAACACCCAGACGTGGCTCTGGCATGTCATTATACTGTGTTGTAACTGGCAGATTGGTAGGAGTGTATTATATGTTTCTAATGACACCCACGTTATTGCCAGGGGCTGTAGGGACACACATTGGACTCTGGTCCAATGAGTTTAAGATCACTAAAAGACAACATGTGCCTACAGAGGCAGAGGCTGAAGTGATGCAAATCTGGGAGGCTCCAGGTGATTTACAGCCTTGGAGGATTTGATCTACAGAGAAATTGAGGATAGAAACCCAAACAGCCAAAGCAGTAGTGAAGGGGTCTTCATGTAGACTTGCCCTCGTGTAAGAGCACCTGGGTTAGGACTGCTTTTATTTTTAACCCTGCTGGCCTGCAGAGACCTCAGCACAAGAGCAGAGGGGCTGGTTGTCCTCCCTGACAGTCATGGCAGTGAGCTGGCGGCGCTGCGAGACCACGTCCCGTCACATCATGGGAGTCACCCACAGCCATGCAGGCACTGGAAGAGCCATCTTTGCCTGCGGGGTGGTGGACTCAGTGTCATAATTTTATTGGTACTTCCCAGTGTTTTCGCTTAGACTGTGCCTGACATAGTCAGGGGACATGGCCAACTTATATAATTTTAGCTTTAAAGAAAGTCCAAAAGCTACTTCATCGCTACGTTCACTGGCAGTTATATACACAACAGCAGTGAGAGATGCTGGGATGCTCTGGGCATTGGCTGCATTGTCATAGGCAGAGTGAACATGACCAAAAAGGACCAGTTTTGAAAAAACAATCAGGACAATACTGGGAGTTTTATATCCAGCGGGCACACAAATATGCAACAGACTCTGTTTAAAACCTCTCAGGAACACGTAAGAATAGGGAAAGTCCCTCTTGCTGAGCGAGTGTCATTTATTATAGGCTGCACATGGCATTTTGCTACATTTACTCATGGGTTAAGAGGTAAAAGGGGGCACCTTTGCCATTCCCCTCTTGTAGCACCTCATCCCTTAACAGTAAGGGCCACAGGGGAATTCACTTTCAATTTACAGTTTGCTCACACTTTTCATGTCTGTCTTCTGCCAAACTGGAATTATTACAAACAGCAGCAGCAATTTCCTCCAATAAAACCCTCCAGCTCCAGGCAAGCTTTTAAGTGGCAGCGCTGGAAGCATCTTTCACTCAGATATAGCTGATTGAGGCAACCGTAGCTTGCTTTATTATTTCAGAGCCACGCTTCGTGACAGAGAGCCGTAGGCTGTGCCACCCGTAGTCTCTGCTAAGTGCTTCCTTCCTTGCATTGCCCATGTGCCTTTCCTGCCCTGGAGCATGAGACCTGCTCAGCCTTATCTCATCTTTGCAATCGTGTGTCTCAGACGACTCTCCATGAGCGGTGCCCATCGGCCTCACCAAGTCCCCCGCCACATGGCCACCCTCCTGGAAGGAAGGAGACATCACCATTGGTGGTGGGGACAAGGGACCCTCTCCCCAGCATGTGGTACTCTGTCAAAGGGTCTCATCTCAAAGGGATTTCCAGTACCTACAGGAAAGCTGGGGAAGGACTCCTGAGGAGCGAGCCGAGCAATAAGACAAGGGGGAATGGTTTTAAACTGAAAGAGGGAAGATTTAGATGAGATATCAGGAAGAAATTCTTTGCTGTGAGGCTGGTGAGCCCCTGGCGCAGGTTGCCCCGAGAAGCTGTGGCTGCCCCATCCCTGGAGGGGTTCAAGGCCAGGTTGGACGGGGCTTGGAGCAACCTGGGCTGGTGGGAGGTGTCCCTGCCCAGGGCAGGGGGGGAACGGGATGGTCTTCAAGGTCCTTTCCAACCCGAACCATTCCATGATTCTATGATTTCATGGGACAGCTGCAGGGTTTCATCTGTAAGAGGACCCAAAAGATATTTCTACTGTGTATTAGAAAAACCTTTTTATCAGCCAGCCTGAGCTTTCAAACAGTTGTAAAAACATGCAATTTGGAAAGCCATATTCTGGGTAAAAGACAAGAACTCTTAACTATTCATATTATATGTGTTTACTCTTTCTTTTATCCCAATAAGGAGACAGGACGACAACTGACTGTTGTATAAAATAAGGAAATGGGACAGCAGGCTGCACTCTTGTCCAGGAACCAAGGAGAGTGACTGGAGCAAAATATCCTCCTATAATTATTGATTTTTATAAAAGACTTGCCCAAAACACAGTTCTTTGCTGCCAATCAAGAGGAGGCCAGCAGATACCTCAGTACCTTGTGTCCCTTGTGCTGCTCCCAAGCGATCCTGCACAGGGTAGTCACACACACCTGGCTGCTTGAGAGTATGTGGATGAGTACCCAAGTAGGTAGAACCAAATAAAGTTAAATAAAAGAAAAATCATTTCCCCTTCCCGCCTGGTCTTTCACTGAATTTTGGTGCAGTATTTCCTATAATACAACTGCTATGTTTACGTCTAGAAACACCCATCTGAGACCATACGGCTCCTAATGTGATGGAGACACAATTAGAGGTAATGTCAAAGCCCCTCTGTGGTGTGCCTGGACCAGGGAGGTAAGTAGGGCAGGGAAGACACATGTCAAGGGATTCACTGTTTGTCTGAAAACCAAATTAAGGGCTGTGGTTGTAGCATATACTTAGCATATCTAGAACAGCTTGTTTATCTCTGCTATTAAGATCAAGGGCAGTCAGGATGCAGTAGTAAGAGGTTTAGCATGTTCTGGCACATAAAAGATGAGTCCTGGGATTTTAGGTGCGTGTGCTGGGGAGCGGGGCATAACAAAGCTTGATGAGATTGCTCTAAATTAGACTTATTAGCTCAAATGGGGAGGTCAGAGGAACATGGAGGTGCTGGCACATGCTGCCACTTTGTTAAAGGACTCATTGCAAGCAGCAAAAAAAGTAGTGTTTGCAAACTGTTAAGAGAGAGAAGAAAACCTGAATTTGACACTATATTCCTACATTTCAATTAGAAAGTTAAATGCTCACGTTAACTGGAATTAGCTTTGCAGCTCGTCTCAGTGACGTCTGAGCTACCGGAGGTCTTCCATCTCTTAATTATAGAAGTGGTTTTCTTCCAACCAACTGTTCCTTCCCACTACTGAGGGTCCCTTTTCCCAGGCCTATAAATGGCAGTTTCGGTACCAAAGATTGGAAATCAGAGAAAGCAGAATTACGTCCCCATTTTATGCACAGGGGAGAGTGATTTGGGAAAGTCTCAAACCTGGTACTTAAACCGGCGCTTTAAAATCTCAGCCTAATGCCTCATCCCCAGATAAAACCCTCCTTAATGAAGGAAAACCACATTGCAGAGGCAGGGGTCCCCAGCGTCTGGGGGTCTGAGCTCTCTTTTCTTTAAGCAATTTAAGGCAGAGACCTCCCCAAACCACTGTGTGCACTGAATATTTTCGTTCAATGTGAAGCACAGTTCGTAGCTACCGAAGTTGTATCAGTTGGGTGGAGTATAATTGCCACAGAGGCATACGTGTTCTCATGATGTGTTTGCTCGGTATCTCCTGATTACATCCTCCGCGTGGGTTGTGAAAGAGGTGTGATCCTCGCATCCATTCTGAGTGTAGGAGAGGGCCACGCTCCTGCTGGATGACAGAGAGCAGACGGGCTGGGTGTCCGTGCTACCAAGGCACACTGGAGATCTAGCCAGTTTTGTAAACCCTTAAATTATTTTCTGTTCAATTCTCTATTCCAGCTGCGCTTTTTGCACACCACAGGCTGGTGGGTAAGGATGGGGACGTAAAGGCAATGTGGCTGGTGGGATGGAGGATCATCTTCAGTTCCTTGACGGAAGCCATCTCTCCCTAAGACTTCAGTTTCTCTCTCACTAGGTCAATAAGACAAAACACTTCATAAACTGTCCTAATGCACAAAACGCCTGTGATGTCCGGCATCCCCATATGACATACATCAAGGCAACGAGGTGGGCACAGAGCCGGGCAGCTCTCAGAGCTATGGGAGCATGAGATCCCCCTTGTGCCCCCATCTACCCTGAGCCTTTAGGGACTGGGCTCAGTGGTCCTCGAAAAGGGCAGTGGTTCATGAAGAATATTCAGCTTCACCTCTGCAAGACCTACCCATTCTCCCCCAGCAGGCAGCCTGCCCTCGATGCCGGATGACTTGGTCATGCCAGACTTGCTGCTGGGTACGACAGACACCCAGGTGCAGCTGCAACAAGTGTCATCGATGGCTGACAGTCCCTGGTGGTGGCCAGGACTGGTGCCATGCTCTGTTCGTGGTGGTGGTCCCTGCTCTGGTCCTGAGGACACGCATCCACCTCTTCTGAGCAGAAATTGCTTTTCTCCTTCCGGCAGTATCGTTTCCTTTTCACGCCTGTTTCCTCACTCCCCATCTCTTTAGGCAAGGCACAGCCTGCCTCCCTTCCCACTTAATCCTTGGTGTCAGATGGGTGCAGGAACTGGAAAGGAAGGATTATTTTTAATCTGGAAATGTTTCGGCCTCCACCCTTCGTGTTCTGCTTCTATTTCAGGGATCAAAGTTTTCAACCTTTCCTCTCCTCAGTGCCAGCTCTTCCCCCAGGTCTGTCCACTGAGAAATTGCCCTTCTGCCCTTACGACAGTACTTAAATATCTATGATCTTGGCTAGGGCTCTTTCTGAGATTATTTCTCCTAATTTCTCCTGATGATTTATATCTCACTGCCAAGGAATGTGGGCACAGGGATGAGGTTTTTGTACCCCAAGACGAACAACTTTCCCCAATAATTAACATACAATGGCTCTGGCAGTGGAACAGTCGTCCATCTGTGGCTTCCTTTCCTGGTTTCACTTTTAGCTGATCCCTGCTGTTTACCACATGCATTAAAGCCATGGGCACACCCTGTTTTCAATTTTATTCTTTCCCCCATCTCAGTTCCTCATTCTTCCAAAGCTTATTGGGAAATTATCGATGCTACAATGGGAATCTGGGAGATATAAAATAGGATGACTCGGGCCTGCCCTACCAGTAGCAACAATACCTGCCCAGCACCTCTGCTTTGAGATGACGTGAAGGAAAGCTCATGCTAACACAACTGCGTCTGGCTTTAAATCACAGCATATCACAGAGGCTACATCTAAGAAACATCCTTGAGATCAAAATGTTTCCAGCTGGTCTGTTTAATATCTGACAAAATTTGGTGGTGGGAGTGTTTGGATGCTACGTTGCAACTTGGGTCTGCTGGGTACCAAAAAGTTGGTCACCTCAAGTGGTTTTTAGCTCTCAAGGTTATGTATGGAAGGGATATACTTTGCCCTATACCTATATCAAACTTAGATAAAAGTTCTACCTAACAAAAGAGGGAAAATATTTTTTCAGTTCTTTCACTTTTTTCAACCAATGTTTGGTGAGTGTGATAAGAAATGGCAGCATGGGCAAACAGAAATGATTACTTTTAAATAACTGAAATGTCTAACATTTCTGAAAAAGTGGAAGAACATTTAGAAAAAAAATATATAGATGGGTCCTTACTGTTTTCTCCGGCATATCTCAACCTAGAGACAAGTCTTACCAAGTAGGTAACAACAGGCAGATAAAGCAAAAAGGAGTATAACTCAAAATTGAGCAACAGCCCTGCTACATTAGATGTGCAGATCTCTTATCACGCCCACAGTCTCATCACTGGGAGATTTTGTAATGACAGCAAAGATCAGCGCACAAAGGGGAATGCAATGAAAGGCACCGCGGTGCTGCGGCCACGGTGCCCACTGAAACCAGGGTTGTCCTTCCCCTCCACGGCTCCGGTCTCGGCAGCCATGGGGTGAGATCGACCCTGGCACGAGCTTCATGGTGGAGAGCGACCAGGAAAGCAAGGACACATCCTGCGTGAGAGCCTGCGTCACGGGATGCACCTGGGTTCTGAAAGCTCATTCTTGGTTTGCTCGCACACGTACGGCACCCAGCAGAGCCTGGGCATAAAGCAACCCAAACCGCACAGTAAAGAACCACTACCTTCCTTGAAACGTCAGTCTTTGGCCATCTTCGTCCCATATTGTTTGTATAATTCCAGTTCCAGTCATATCAGCCTATTATCGCTGGTATTGGACTTCCCACATGTTAGATGGTGACCAGAAAGAGAGCCCCCAAACCTTGACCACCTTGTTAGGTGGGAGAAGACCATTTCCTTCTGTTTACAGATGGGGAATGAGATACAGAAGGGACCACCAGCCTGCACCCCAGAGTCCTGCAGGGTGGCTGAACCCAGAGACACCACCTCCTGAACCAGACTTCCTGCCCTGATAAGGGAAAATGTGGTTTGCCAGGCAATTACGGGACATTCAGGCTGGAGATGACGAATTCATTCAGTTCAGGGCTGTGGCTCAGAGACATCCGTGTTTTTGGAAACGGGACATGTGACAGGACGTTCATGGGAAGCATTTGGCCACTGTCCAGCCTACTGGCATCGGGTGCAAGCAGTACTTTAAAGTCCTTTGGCTTTAATGAAGCTATTCCTGGGTTGTGGCAGTGAGAGAAAAGCCAGGCCTTTCATTTGTTCACAGCTTATTTACACTGCAAGATCTCCTCATAGAATAATAATAATAATTCACTATCTCCCAGTAAGTCCAAGTAGGCAGATCATCCCCTCATTAATTCAGCATTTCAAGATCTTCCAAAAGGGAACAACATCCATTGTTTCACTATCTATCTGCAGCACTAAATATTGGAGCAAGTCATTATTTTACCCTACTTTGCACCAAGCCTTTTATCTTCACGCACAGAAGTTCTGCAGCACCCACGCACAGCACCTCATGGGACTGGGTTACAGAAGAGACGGGGGTGGTGGTGAGGTGATGGCCACTGCCTCAGCACCTCATTCCCCAGCAGAACCTCTTCAGCAGTGGGCATTCTTCTCCTCCTGCCCTCTCCAGCAGGAGCATTTCTGAGATGCCGGGAGAGCTTACTTGAAGAACATGTCATTTGCCACCTAGGCATCATCAGCACTCAAAATGCGTCATGGCCAACCTCATTCTAGTGTCCCGTGGATCCATGGTGACAAGGGCTATGCGCAGGACACACTCCTTGAGAAGACAGTTGGAGCTGCTCGTCACCTGGCAAGTTTAACTGCATAGCTTCCCATTTGTATGATCCACCCAGCTGTTTAGTGGGTCATCTGCCCAGTTTTTACCTATGACACTGATGCAGCTTCCTTCCCATGGTATTCAGCTGGTTTGCACCAGCCCATTAAAATTACAGTCATCAAATGGAAAGTCTTAATTGCTCCATTCATTATCATCAGTGGTCATATCCGACAGTTAATTTATTTGCCTGGGAACTCCCCACAGGATTTACAAGACAGCTTTTAGACTAAATCAAGATTAGCTGGTCTGGAGTACGGTGAGGACAGCTGGAGTAAGGAATGTCACCAACACAGGGGACCACTTCCAATGACCCCAGCTCATGGCACCATTTGGGCACTTACTGACCTGCAGCTACCCTGAGTCAGGACACAGGGTCCATCAGAACCAACACTAATTTTAAGTCGACAGCTTTGGAGGGGGGAAGGCTCATGGCTCCGCGACATCATGATTTTTAAGTATTATGGAGAATTTCCGCTTCCCCGAGTTGATTATTTATTTACGTGAGGATGTCAGTAGAGGACAGCCAAACCATGACCTGCGTCATGTTTCTGATGTGTCCTACTCTGTCCTATTATGTTCTGCGTGGGGTAGGGACACCTGAAGGTCTCCTTAGGGTTCACATTTCAGGGGGAGAGCCCCCCTCAGACTGTCCTCCTAGAATTACACATACCGCACGGCTGTATGGCAATGCAGGCCAGCCCTCCTCACTCTTCTCAGCCTCATCCTATCAGCACCACCCAGAGAAAGCTAAAGGGAGCTGGGTTGCAGAGGGAGAAATGCAGTCTCTTCAGACCTCAGTAAACCTTATTTCTTCCTGCAGTGAAAAGATTTGCTCTACACAACTGAGTGCAGCAATGGAACAGGATTTTCTCCTTTCAAAGCCTCCGGCTGCTGGTAATATCCCCATGGGATATAAGCAGGGCAACAAGACGACAGGCACATACATAAACTGATGGTACGGACAGCCATAAATTCACAGAAACTCGAGTCAAACAGCAAGTCCCTCAGGAGTGGAAAGGAGTTGGCACACTTGGATCTTGCAAGGTCTGTGTCCTCCACAGCTGAGGAAGATTTAAAATTTGGCCTTTGCAGCTGAAACCTTTCGTTTCTCATAGTAATCTGATATTAACATTTGCCAGGTTTACCACTTCTTTCCTTTTAAAGCTAGCCCATTTCTCCACCACATCACTTAGTCATGGGCAAGCCAGTCCCACCACACAGGAGTCCCTAACATCACATACCTGCTTTTCTACATCTCCTCCACTGGCTGGTGTTGCATCACTCTATCGCTGACTTCACAGCCAGCAGTTTGTCATCAGTGCAGCAACTTGCAATTTCAACAGCAATTTCAACCATTCCTGCGCTGCTTTGCCTTCCCACACCCACATCCATCCTTTAACTGCCAAAATCCCCTTATGCAACACCTCAGATTCTCCCTTCAAAGGGAAGAACAAAAACTGCACGTGGAATATCGTCTCTTTTCCTGATGCAAGTCAGGGGCCGAGCTCTTCAGAGTCCCCTGGACAGCACCAGACCTTCCACAAGTGGGGTGCAAACAGCTCATCTGCCTGGCTCACCCCTCGCTGGTTTGCAGCCACAGCTGTATCTGGGCTGGGGATCAGCTGAGCTCTGGTTATGCATCTGGTTATGCATGCTAATTACGGTAGCAGCTAATTACGTGCAGCTCTACCAAGAATGACGGGGGGGTGAGTCAGGAGGGAGCACATCCCTCCTGCTCAGCACCTGCACTGCCACAGGATGGTGCTCTAGGACCACGTAGCTCATTCCCTGTGCTTTGAAGAAGACTTTATGTCACACTTCTCAAAAGGCAGGACCTCTCCTATCCCATGGAGTTAAGAAGCCCCCACACCTGCTAGAGTGATTAGGAATTTAAAATAGTTACATGAACACATGAAGAGACTTTCCCTGAAAGCTATTCTCAGCCATCTTTTCTCCCAAACCTGTCAAAACTATAGAATCTCAGAATGGCTTGGAAGGAACCTTCAAAGGCCATCTAGTCCAACCCCCTGCCATGAGCAGGGACACCTTCAACTACATCAGGTTGCTCAAAGTCCCACCCAACCTGACCTGGAATGTTTCCAGGGATGGGGCATTTCCCACCTCTCTGGGCAACCTGGGCCAGCATCTCACCACCCTCAGCATAGCAAATTTCTTCCTTATATCTACTCTAGATCTTCCCTCTTTCAGTTTAAAACCATTCCTCCTCATCTGATCACTACAGGCCCTGCTGAAAAGTTCATCCCATCTTCCTTATAAGCCCCCTTTAAGTACCGAAAAGCCATGATAAGGTCTCCCTTTGAAGGCACGATAGCCCTATTCAAAAACACCTGCCTTTTTTAGCCTGTGCATTACAACAGGGAAAAAACCTAAAGCCTACAGCTAACCCAGCTTCTACAGTGCTCTGATTTTCTAAGAGTTTTGAGCAGAAAAGAGCCCTGTATTAAGATGGGGCATTAGATTTGTAAGCAGCTTCTGAAGCAGTGGGAGTTGTGAAGACGTTTCTGTGGTAGAGAGAAGCCAGCAACAAAGCTCTCCCCAAACCCAGGGCATCAAAGGTCTGACAGGGCACATTTCAACGCTATCCCACGTGCTCAACTAAAGCTAGACCACAACTCTCACTTCAACAGCCAAAAGAAAGACCCAGATGAAGTACCCATCCCTGAAAGAAAAGCCCCTCAGGAAGTAAACCCAACTCCTTAAAACAATATCACTCCACCACCCACAAACTACCACAAAACCCACTGCTGCCCCACCCCATGCCCCCTTCGTGTCTGCTTGGAGAGAGATTGCCCTCAGCTGCCCCGTGCTTGTTAGCCAATGACCCAAGAACCCACTAAATATAAGTGTCCCCCCTCGAGCCTTTACTTTTTTCCTGATGCTGGAGGCCTTTTGAGGGGGTTACTGGTGTGGGGGTTAGTTACCACTAAGGTACTGAATTTGAGCTGGTGTTCTGAAGCTGACTTAAGAACCTAAGCTACCTGAAGCTTAGGAACAAGAAAAGCTGCTCTGAATGCAACAGAAAGCTCTCTTCTGCTTCTCTGTTCCTCTCTGTGATGGATTGAGCAAGTGCTGGCACTTGGACTGGCCGAATGATGGAGAAAACTCTGCCTTGACTATTTTTCCAGAAAGGACTTCAAATTTACATCACTTCACTTAACTGCAAGCTGTTTCTCTACTGAAACCCTGGGGTTGCCTCTCTTAGCGAGGGGGAGATGTCTCCAAGAAAAACACTTAGGAGTAAGGAAGAGCCTGCGCATCCGTGGCCAGCTCTGCTCTGAGGCCACCACAGGTACCTAATTCCTGTGTTAAGAGATGAGGTAAAAAGAGTTTTCAGATTGTCTTAACCTGTATTACAGAGGACTGTTCTTTGCTGCTGCTGTCTTGGGGCTCCTCTAGGTCTTGTTTTTCTCTACTGGCTGTTTACGTAGTTTCTCAAGGAGTTAAAGCCTTGTCTTGCAGGATCTTCTCTGACACCTGGCCTATAGACTGCAGAGAGAAAGTCTGAGAGGCTTCTACCTGCTTTTGAACCCCTCTGTGGCATCAAAGCACCTCCCTAACGTTTTGGAGAACAGCATCTTCACCTTTTGCTTGCTCTGCTCTCTTACCACTATGTGCTTCAGAAGCCAATGCAGCCTGGCTAATTGCTGATGGCTTCGTTAATTGCTGCTGGAGATCCTGCAAAACCCAGGAGCTGCGTAAGCTGGTAGTGTCCAGAGGAGGGCATAGCTAAGCTGCGTTAACCAGGCTGGGATTGCAGGGGTGTGTGGGATAACTGGGATGCTCTCTGGGCTGTTGGAAATCCTGAGTGGCTAATTTCTAGTGCAGGTGGCTGAAGGACAGATGCCCATCCACTGGGTGACAGCCGTGAGATGCTCCAGTGTAATGTCTGCAGCAAGATGGGCTTTTAAAATAACAATCAGCCTGATAATGCACTGGTGTAAACGCAGCGACTGTGCTTTGTAAGGTCAGCTAACACAAAGTCGGCTCCAAGTATAGTATAAAAAAGGAGTTTGAGAAACAGTCTGAGTGCCACATGTGAAACGGCAGCGAGGGTAAGGCAGTGAGCAGCAGGTGCTGGTTGGTTTTGGGCAGGTGCCGGCAGTGACGAGAGCAGATGGGCTGCAGCCGCGGAGCTGGGGCCAGGGAATACAGCTCTGGGGGACACACAGGGAACTGCTTTCCTGGGGATGTCTCCTCTGATCCCTTCTGATGCAATGGGGGGTTTGGGTTGTGCGTGGAAAGCGCTTTCCATCCCATCAGGGCTGGAAGAGGAGCCTGTGGGTCTGTGCTCCTGGGGACTGTTGGCTGCTGTGTGCTTGAAGCGGGTGCTTTAGTGGTGATGTTGGAGGCAGGATGTCTTTATGGTGTGTGGGTAAACCCCCCCAGCTGCTATGCTTTGGAGTTGCACCAGAAATAGGGACTAAAGAGCAAATCCCTGGCTATGAAATGCCCCTGGTGTCTTCAGTTCTTACCTGGTAGAGATGATGCCAGCAGATCACTCTTCTGCCCTTCGCTTTGCAGCCCTTCTCCTGCCCTTCCTGCCAGGTTTTGAACCTGGCCTGGTGGAAGAAGGGTTTTCTTTGTGGTAAGCCAAAGCTGATCAGGAGAGAAGAAATTCACCCTGTGAAGGCAGCTGCAGCCTGCAAGTGCTTGAGGTCCTGCTGACTCTTGCTGAGAACTTGGTGTGTCCTCTGAGAAGCCCCAGAGTTGCCCGGTGGCTCTCTCCTCCCGTGGGACAGTGGCTGGGGACAGCTACACACAGTGAGACTTAAATCTGGGATGGGACACAGGTTTTTTTATGTGTCTGTAAGCTCTCCCACCTGGAACCGGAAAATTCTTGCTCTTAATTACTTTCACGGTATTTTTATTGGCGTTTTCATTTGAATTGTTCATTGTGGTGCTGCTGAGTTTAAACTACTGGTTAGCAGCTACTGGGGAAAGCGCTCTCATTTTGGAATGTTATTTTAATTCTGGAGTCTTTGGCTATAGAGAACCTAGTGTATTATTCTCAAGGGCAAATTTGGACTGAGTTGCTGTTTGCTTTCAGCTTACAAGCATCCGGGGGCAGGCCAGTACCGCTGGTGCTGTGGCCCTTGCAGCGTAGCTCTGACCTAATGTTCCCTGTCTCCCTGGGCTGGGCTGACTCGAATGCGTGGCATTTTGAGTTTACCCACGTCGATGCATCTGTCTGCCTCTGTAGGCAGTGCTGAAAGTGTGATAGAGGCTTCTGAATGGCAGAGACAGTTTAAATGCCTTTCTAATTTCTTACCCTTTTTGTTTTTGATTAGGGAAAATAAAAATGTGGCAGTTGCTGCCCAGCTTGTTGAAAGAGCAGACAGCTGTATTGCACAGACACATTGAAATACAAATCACATGCTTTTTGGTTGCAATACTATTGTCCAGAAGTGGTGGAGCTCAGCAGAGCTGGGCAAATGGGAAGTGTTTGCAGGCAAGTGATGTAGGGAACATGACCAACTGAGGCAACGAGCTCTTAAATAGGCAAGTTCCCAGAGGAATAGAGTACTGAAACCTCTGACTATGTAGGACCTCTCAAAGCCTGGGTGTAGCATGAAGGGATGGGTGAAAAACCGTGAAGGGAGCTGCAGAAAGGCTCCTTTGTTCGTGCTGCTGCCGTAACCTCAGTCTGCTGCTGTGCCGCGCTCACAGGCTGTAGTGGAGCAGCCCAGAGAGGGAATGGGAGCGTGCTCCCCTTACTGGGTATCGCCAAACAGCTTCGCCCTCCTTTGAACGTGACCACATGAGAGGCGAGCCCTTTGGCTACTTGGTGGGGATCACGGCTTTATTACTTCTCTCTGAGTAGGCAGATCTGGAGCAGGCGTAAGTCACCCTCACCTCTGCTGACTCCAGGGAATTTCTGCCACTTCAGAGCTGCTGCCTCTTTAATATTTTTTTTTTTTGGCTCCAAGACAGTCTACTTGCTTTATTTTTGGCTTCAAACTTTTTGGTCTTTTAAATGATGCGTCCTTGCTCTGCAAATCAAACTCAATTTGGAGTCCTGTAACCTGCCTAACCTTGCCACAAGTGACACATTTGGGAGTATCAATTTCAATGCGTGTCATGGCTGATACAAAAAAAATTAAATCACTGCAAATCTAACAATTGCTGCTCTTCCTTGGTCTGATGCTGCTGGTTCTTGCCAGCCTGGGAGTTTTGTGCTGAGCCCTTGGCTGCTGTGCTGTGCCTGCCCGGGGCTCGTCTTGCTGGGGCTCCCTGATACTCCCTGAATCCACCAGCTACACGAGGGAGCACGAGGCGTTGCTGGGGTCCAGTCTACAAATGGAATGATTTGGGGGTAAATTAAATTGGGTTTTACTGGTGGATGGGGTCATAACACCTCAAATTGCGATTACCTTAATGTCCTACCACATGCAGCAGTGTGGTCTAGGGGTTAGAGCGCTGCCCGGAGAATTCCGGTGTTTGCTGGTAGCTCATTGATTCACTGTGTTAGTCACCTTACAGCTGGCTCAGCTTTTCTGTAAGTTGTTTTGAGATCCACCGTGGGGAGCTGAGTACTTGTTACCAGCCCAGGTGGAAGCATTGCTTTATATTTCCATGGCTGCTGCACAACTGGGGATTTTCATCTCTGAGTCAAGCGTGAACAGGGATGGAGGGGAAAAAAACCCAAAACAAAATAGAAAGCAGGTAGTTTGATGCAGTAGAGGCTTTATTATGTGAGATATCGGTTATATACTATAGAGAATAAAGTAACGCATACTATTAGAGCAAGTACACTCTGGCTTCCAGCTGGTACATCAGAGGTGGATATTTAAGTAGTAAGTGCTTCCAGAGTGAGTTGCTCCACGCAGCAGACCCCCTTGACTTGAA
The DNA here is from genome assembly GCA_013396915.1 of Stercorarius parasiticus. NCBI lineage: Eukaryota > Metazoa > Chordata > Aves > Charadriiformes > Stercorariidae > Stercorarius > Stercorarius parasiticus. The sequence continues at coordinate 34,228 of VWZL01001879.1, read as the reverse complement.
AGTCAAGTCCCGTTTTTCCACCATTTTACATGTACTTGTCTTATTTCTGTTGGTTGCATGTAGAACAAAGCACAGGTTTTAAAACTGGTTTCTTTACAAAATCTCCCCTGGAACGAAGTTGAAAGCAGAAAGAAATGTGTCTTCTTAGCAGTATTAGCATGGAAAGATCTAGTTTTTGTGGGCACTGGTCTAGCTGAGGCCACTTTGATGATGCAATGTCATCCATGTGAGTGATTCTGCCGATGGTAGAACTCACATAGCCTTTACACTGGCAGTCATGAAAAAACTGTCTTCATGCAGCCGAGACCTGAGCCCTCTGTAGATAATAGGGGACTGTGGGTATGAAGCTGTGAGACCTCTAAATCTAATGCAGAGTATAACATGGAGTATAACACAGGCTGGTTTGCGAAGGTGTCACGTTGCCCACAAATGGAATGATTTGCAGCAGGAGAAGAGCTGTGCTTCTGAGAGCTGTGCCTGCGAACTCGGTTATGAGCATGCATCTTGCTCCTCATCACCCCGTTGTTCTGTGGGCACCTCCATGGAGCTTATTGTTGCCCACAGTTGTAGTGGTAGCTGTTGGACCACTGGCATGAATAAGGATATGAGCTGTGTTGGGACATGTGAGCTGGAACGCATATCTGAGGGCATCTCATAACGCCTGGCTGTCCACAGTGTGGCATGCAGAGGTGTTCCCTGCCCTGCAGGTGGGGCTGAGGGAACGCCACGGTGCATGGACCAGGAGACCTGGGGCAACAGGAGGAAGACTGGTCTTCCACAAGGTGTGTCTCAACACACTGAGATGAACATGGTGCAGAGCACTTGGGGGTGCTCTGCATGATCTTCCTCACGGTGCACAGCTTGGCGCCTGTGGAAGCGCATGGTGTGCATGACACGCACTTCACAACACCGGGGTTGTGGCACTGTGTGAAGGCCGGTGTGACATGCTTCACTCCGCCTGGAATATAGCACTGCTGCTTGTATTGGTACCCATAGTAAGCCATTGCTCTGGGATGGAGATGAACCTAAAAAAAAATAGGGAAGAAAGATAAGTGATTTCCCTGCAGATCACTGCTTGGATGGGACCAGTTGCCTTTCTGCTGCTTAAGCTTGCTGCTCTGACTCGCAGCCCTCCTCTCCCTCGCAGAAACTGCACCGCGTTGCATTTAACTAACGATCTCTTTGGGAGCCTCCGATGCCGTGTGAGGCAGGTAACTATTATCCCCGGAAGAAGGGGAGTTCCAGGCGTAGCTGCGCAGTGACGTGCCTGCTTCAGCGAGTGAGGCAATGCCATATCTGGGATTAGTGCTGAGGTTCTCATCTTTTTGTGACAAGGGCTATCATTTATTTGCTTTTCAGACGCTTCACTTGAAACTGGAATTACTTTGTGCTAGTGCTAGGCAAAGCAAAAGAAAGTATTGCCCTTCTTTATGCTAATTTGAATTGCAGAACAGAGGATTGCTATCTTTGTAATTGGCAGGGTGATGCGGCAAAACTCTATTTTTAAAAGCCTGATGTTCATTAGGGATGGGGGACTTTTGAAAGTCTGTCCCAAGCTGCCAGCATCCCATATGAGTAGAAAAAGTCAAACGTAACTCTCTGCATCTTGGCATGCAGCTGCGTAGTTGCTTTACTGGCTACTCGCTACTCTGCTGTCTCTTGCTCTTCCTCCTGAGTTTGCTCCAGTAGAAAACAGGGACTGAAGGGCTGTGAGAATCCCAGGAGGTGTCCGCTCACATCTGGACCTCAGAATTAGCCCGTGGAGCACCCTGTAGGGCCAGGGCTGGCCTGCTCCTGGTGGGGAGGTGGCCCGTCTTAAAGGCAGGAGGGTGCAGGGTTCGTCGCAGCTGCTGGGAAGAGGCATTGCCGAGCCGTGGGGTGTCGCAGCTGCCTCTGCCGTACTTGGAAGAGATGAGGTGTCCATTCCAAAGGTGTGATTGAGCACGGAGAAGTGCTGAGACCTTGGATTTCCTAATTAAAATTTAAAAACTGTCTGCGAATCAGCTTTGCTCAGCATTAGCAAATGGCACTTGGGCATCTGTACTTCGCAATTTGGTGGCAGTTGATCTTGCAGATACACGGGGCTACTCTAAGAACAAGCTCTGAAGGGTCAGGTCCCAGCTGCTGTGGCTCAACATAATTTGTTTACAAAGATTTACAATTAACTGCAGACACAGGAGAAATGCCAGGCAGGACTGGATCGGGGCTTTCTTGCTATGTTTTGAAAGTGGGAAGGTAATATTAGCTCTTGTAAAGAAGAATCCCCCCAAAAAATGTGTATAAAAGGGTTTTGAATACACAGAAGCCAAACTTCCCTACAGTTATTCCAGATAACAATTAGCCTCTGTGGTATAATAAAAGTAATCTACATTAGTCTGGTTAGGATGGTGAAGGTCAGCTACCAACAGAAATAGTTATTTGAACTACTAAAATGAGTGGCATGTAATATAGGAGAAATCTAGAATTCAATTTTTTCAAAGTAAATTAAAGATAAGGGTACCTAAATGGCCAGATCAAAGTGGAAACATCGCATCCCAGATTGGGTAAGGTTACGCGAATCTCAGGCTCCACATTAAAAGCCTGTAGCTGTCTCTGACTGCAAGAAAAAATAATACCCAAGAAGGATCCTTTAAAGAAACATCACCCTTAATTCACAGTATCAGAGTATTCCCGCAGGATCTAGATTCAAGTTCAAAGTACCAACAAACGACTCTCTTGCTAGTTAGAAATAGAAATAGGCAAATAACTTACCAAGCTCCCAGGAGAGAGTAAGAACTGGATTGGAAGCTCGGAGATGCGTGTTTTTATATGGTCTTTTAGACTGCATGGAAAACCTGAGCCACTGTGTATCAAATCCTAATGAGATACAGGAGAGAATTTGTTCATAAGCAGCTTTTTCATTGTCTGTAATTATTTTAGTCACTAGTGATTGTTAGTATATTGTTATCCCCAAATACCACAAAATGCACCTCACACCCTGTGGGTTCTTTCCATTTTAAATCTTTATGGGAGAAGGAAAAGCCGCCGTTTATTACATTGACCTCATTAGTTATGTAAAGAAATCTATTCCTGTCCTCTTAAAGCTGCTTTTAGCAGATGGACAATGAGGAAGCAGCAGGGGGGAATGGGCAATGATCATCCGTACTCCTTTTTCCCTTTTGTTCGTTTAAATTCAAGTAGGCATCTGGGGGCATTGAGGAATCTGGCTTTGCAAAGCTAGGGGAGGTGGACCCAAAGCTTGACACTCACCTACTCATCGTCCAGCTGACCTAGTGCTCTTCAAACTTAATAAGAGTCATTCCTTGATTTTTATTAGGCTTTGTGTTTGGTTGCTTTTTATGGCTGGGAACTGGGCCAGTGGAAGGTGTGCAGGCAAGGCCATGCCGCCTTTTGGTGGGGTGTAAAACTCCAGGCTGTGTCCAGGGCTTGTCCTGTGACAAACTGAAATCTGCTTGGTAACTGGCATAGCTAAACTTGCGTGGAATCATGGCTTTGCCAAGGGTTTAGAAGCTGGCTAAGGGGACAGTGCTTTATATGGACAGCTGTGGTCCTGTGGGCACTCTGATTTGGTCAGACTAGATTAGCAACTGGGCTTGTGACAGCTGGTTGGGTTCCTTGGGTGAGAAACAAGGAATTACCAGGTTAGACTAGATTATGGCATCCCAGTGACAGCAAAGGGGGGAGTGCTTTTCTAATGACCCCCATTGTCTTACTCTGACCATCCCAACAGCTGGTGGTTTGCACCTAGACCTCAGCTGTGCTTGTGCAGATGCTGCCTGTCCATGTGCCTTGTGCTTGTCCTACAAGTGATGTAATTAGTAGCCTTTGACGTCTTGAAATGCGTCCTTTAAATTGGGTGTGTGCTGGTGTTCACTATAATGGAGTCCAGCTCGAAGAGCATTGCTCAGGTAAAATATTAATGAGCATTTGTAAGGGGCTTTAAGAGGTCCTGTTATGAGGATGCCATTTAATAGTCTCTGTCAGTGCTATTCTTGTTTTATGTACGGATAAACATACATCCGCACGAGCATGGTACCTGGAAGGGCCATCTTAATTTATCAGTAGAGCTAAGCTGAGGCGTGGGGTGAGAACAGGCTCTCAGATGGGTCATTCCAGGAGTCACGACTGTGGTTCAATAAAGTTCAGTGTTCTTGTCATTTTTTTCCACTTTTTCCGGCTCAGAGTATCTCTTTCTAAAGAGGCCAGCTGATTTTAGTGGCTGAGCTCCCTGATTTTACATAACTAGTAAACATAATACAAGTTTGTGTATTGTAAAGGGGAGTATATTTATAACCCTGAATACGGACTCTTGTTGCAACCCCTCGTTTTGGGACAAAATGACGGATACAGGCAGTAAAGGCCAGTGTTGCGTGTTGATATCACGTGTTAAGCAATAGTCAATGCTGTCTGCTTCGGGGGAAAATATTTTTCCCAGTGGGCAGGCAGATAAAGCGGTGTTCAATTAGCTAAGTTTAACTTGGAGGTAATGCTCACTGGCAGCAGCAGTTCCATCTCTGGTGTGGTATGGATGTGGAGCAGACCATTGCAGAGCTCCTAACACACGGACACCCTCAGCTGCTGGCTAATAACCCTTGGCAAAGGAAAAATGAGTATTTCTTCTCTGAGCCTCAAATTACTTGTATACACTTCCCTAGTCAGGCTGGTGGAGAGGGCACCTTTTTGGGCACAAAGTCCTTATTAGCCGAAGCCACCATGTAATTGGTGCATTTATTTTGAAGGTTCCTGCCTCACCTGCTGTGGTGTGCACACCAAACCACACACGTTTTTCGAGTTTTAACCTTCATAAATCTGTTTGTGGTGTTTCGCTGGTCTCGGGGATGGATTTGATTCTTGATGTCTGTCTGCTGCTTTTGAACAGTGTAATCAAATGGATGTCTTAAGAGAGTTCCCTGCTCTTGTGGTGAGCTCTAGCTTGCTCCTTTAAGGTTTTATACATCTTTCCTGCATAGCCTTACAGATAAAGGACCATTAAAGTCTTTTGAAGAACCTTAATATTTCAGTTAAATGCAGAATAAATATTTGTCCTGTCAGCACTTTGTTCCTGTGAAGGTGTTGATGGCTTTTCTGCGGCTCAGGTGTTCTTTCTGTCTCCTGATGGATGCAAAGATGATGACTTTCTGTTTGTTTTTGTTAAAAACTTTAGTTTTTAAGATGCTGGAATTTGATTCTTAAGCTTGTTTTAACTGACAAATTGAGCTGACATGTACGCTGTTTTGTTGCATTACTTCCTTATGGACGCACTCTTTAGGTACTGAGTTTTGGCTGTGGTTCCTTGGTTGACTCATCACTTTTATTTCGTTGTCTTCTCCAGCAGTGCTTGAGCTGGCAGTTGTAATACTCTTGTTAAAAAAGAAAAAAAGACTACATATGACAACATCAGTTGTGTAGAACACTAATTAGCTTTTACGATGTGCTTTGGAAATGCTTTCGGAAAGCATTGGCGTGCCTACTGTCGGTGTTGTTAACCTTTATGTTCAGATCAATGGACCCTGCAGTGCCATTAACCCCAAGCGGGCTGCAGCCGAGAAGGAAACAAGTCCCAGCACTGTGGGTTCCTCTCGCATTGGATTGAAGATCTTGACTTTTCAAGACAGAATTAATACATTTATAAAATAAGACTTAACATCTAGTTTTATCCTCAGCTAACTTGAAAATAGTAATTAGATATATAATTCCAATGTTTTTGAGGAATTACTGGAGGGATAAATTACTACCCAACTGAAGCTGAGATAAAGACACATGTTGCAATTTGGATGGTTATCTTCAATTACAGAAAAGGCAGAGCCAATTTTCCGAAGGAATTACAAATATCTTATGTAATCCTCAAACATTATGACATGATGAAGATAAATCTTAGTATGCAATTAAAGTAGGAAAGCATTCCAGCCATTTCCCATTGTTGTGGAAATCTTGATTGAGGTTTCTACTCCACAGTAGCATATAGTACAATGAGGTCTAGTCCTGCCCTTCAAAGTCATTTTGCTGCCAATCTGATGATATATACGATGTTTTCCTGAGATTCCTTGGAAAGGGGGAAATTTATTCTGCAGTGTTACCACACCCATCTCTAACTCCACCGAAGGAAGGCTTTTCCTTGCAAGAACATGCTGCTGCTGGGAGAAAGGGAGAAGATTGAGGTGAGGTTTACTGCAACAGAACAGCACAAACGGAGCCCTCTCTGTTACTACAGAAGCAGCAAATTATCTTTGTTTTTAAGTAAAATGAAATGTAAATCAGCATGGACAAGTTGCAACCTCAACAGCCCAGTGGGAGTGTCTGTGTGGCGAGTTAAAAAAGCATCCTTGGCATCTGTTGCTGACTCGGCTGCTGAGTGTCAGAAAGCCACCACCTCATGCTGCTGCTTACTATGGATGATAACCCCACACTGGCGGTTGCAATTCATCAGCGACTGGGGTCCCAAAATACATCTTCCACTTGTTCTACATGCGTAACACCTATTGTTATTATTATAATAGCTTGAGGTGTCCCTTTATTGAAGAAGCGACTCACTGGAAAAAATGCCTGACAAGGTCTTGCATAAGCCACGCACTCTTTATTGCCTTTTTGACATCACCCAAATCAGGTCATGATTTATAGCGTCACAGTATGGGACATTTAATTTCATATAAAATATGCTCTTACCCTTTTTTCTTTTTTTACTGTCCAAGCTTGTCTGTTTGAAGAAATGCATGCTTGGGGTCTAATTGGAACAGCCAGAGCTTTGACCAGACTTCGACTGAGGCTAATTTCACCACAAAACCATGAACCTCGCTATCCCTAGGCCAAGAACACAAGTTATCCCTCACTTCTGCGACTTTTACTGGGCTGAGTCAAGTACATTTTCTTCCAAGCAAATGGCTGTTTACCACCTGCCCAGGAACAAGTCCATTCATGGAGGACCTCAAGCATGAACCATATAAACGTTTTGTCTTTCTTCAGCATGCCGCGGCAGAGTATCCCCTCTATATAAAGTTTTGAAATAGCAGAGCCTGGAAGGCAGTAAAGTACAGGTCGTATGGGGACAAACTAATAATTACAAAGAGCAATTTATTTAAAACAATTGGCATTCATTAACCAAGTTAAGTCTTGAAAGAAATGTGTTTAGTAATTGATTAGGATGTTATACACACAGGTGATTCATGCTTTGGGCAGTCTAAGGGCGAGTATAAAAGGGCTCGACATCAGATCTTGTGCGACCATCTCTCTTGCCTTATTTCCCTTGTGAAGTAGGTAAGTTTCTTCTGAATTCCACTTTCTAACAAAGCCTTTGTTTGTAGTTTTAAGTTGAGGTGAATCATGTGCAAATATTCTGATATCAATCCTAAGTTTTCTGGATGTAAATTAACACATTTGTGACTGTTCAGCTATTGGCTTTGGTAAACGCAGATCTGGACCATGAGCTACAATTTTTCTTGAAAACTTATTTCCAGGTGCTATTGTGTTCAATATGAGCTGTACAGCTATCTCCTAGGAACTGAGCTAGAAAAATTCCGCCTTTCCCTCTAGCCTGTTGGTACTCTTTTATTATAATGTTTGATTGTGAAACTTCTAAGAATTTGTGCCTTATTTTTATGCTGTTCCCTTGTGCTTCAGATCAACCACAGCTGAAAAATGGTGCACTCCTTAAGCCCGTGTACTGATGGCAGCGCCTCCCCGTGTGGGGTGGCTGTGCCACAGCCCATCGCTGACAGCTGCAACGAGCCCTGTGTTCGGCAGTGTCCTGACTCCAGGGTGGTGATCTACCCTCCGCCAGTGGTTGTGACCTTCCCTGGCCCCATCCTCAGCACCTTCCCCCAGCAGAGCGTCGTGGGATCTGTGGGAGCCCCTGAAGTTGGAACTGGCCTCAGTGCTGCTGCCCATGCTCCTGGGGGCTCACACGTTTATGGTGGGGCAAGATGGGGACGGGGATACCCGGTTGGAAGCTGTAGACCATGCTAAACCTAGTGAGAGCTGCTGCTGAAAGAAGAATGTCCAGGAGATGATAAGCAGGATGTAGATATGTGGTTGAGCTGCAGGATACAGCGTTTGGGGAAGGGCTGAGCATTTGGGGCTGCCATTAAATGCATCTGTAGATGCTCAGGTCTTCTGAAAAATCCATTTGCATCCTTTTCAGATTACCCTTCCTGATCTTCTTTTTCTAATGTCTTCCTATCTTTAAGTGCTCCAATCTCAATGCTATGGACTATATTGCTAATTCCTTGGGGGCTTGTGGGTATCCCTGTGGCAACGCGAAGGGATCTGGTATGACACCCGTTTTTGATCCCTTTGTAGGATCTTTCTGTGGCTACTGATGTATTAAAAAAGGATTGTGGTGTCAACCAGCCTGTGCTCTGTTCCTGTGCTCTGTGCGTCTTGCTGTGATCAGGGCTGAGTTACCAACACAGAGCTGCAACAGGGAAGCAACATCAGTTATTACATGAATCACCTTGCATCAAACCACAGGTTGTGGGCAATTTGTAATCTGTACTATATAATCCTGCCTCTGTATGATCTGCTTCTTTCTTATTAAACATGCCATTGCAACATGTTCATGGCCTCTATGCGTGTGTGCACGTCTGTGTTCCCCTCTGCTCCTCCTAATTCTGGTGCCTTTGTCCTGCTGCACCAAGCTGATCCTATCTCTCTGCTTCCGGACAATGATCATCTTGAGAGATCTGGCAGTGGGTTGTGCGTACATCTCTTCCACGGCAACCTCTATGCTCTAGTTGTCCCTTCATGAAAATGCTGCCCACATCTTTGCTTTCGTTGCTCCTGGTCTTGCTCAGCTCTGTGGGGCGTTTTCCTCAATATTGGCTTTTCTGGCACAGCGTTACCTGTTGTCCTCAGTCTCAGCTTCCCCATCCAGGCAGTGACACGATGCACCAGAGCAGAGGTGCGTTTGCTGTCAAAAGAACAGAGTTAACAGTCACAAAAATTCAAGGTTCCACAGCCTGGTGGGTTCATGTCGTCGGTGAATGGGGGGTAGGAGAAGAGACTGTCCCAGGGCATCAGACCTTGGTGATGCCAAAATGATCTCAAAGACAGTAGGAGTCTCGAGATAAGAGAATGGTGAATTTCTGCTTCTGTATGTAAAGTTAGGAGTGAAGGATGATTGACCAATCCTTTACTGTAGTTTCTTCTTTATTGTTATTTGGTATATAAGACCCTGCTTATTTCTCAAAAGGCATGCTAGCTTTGCAAACTATTGCCTAGCACCCTTTTCTGTGCAGAACCGGAATAAAACAATTATTTCCACTCTGTGTTGATTGGCTTTTGCACACCGGGTAAAGAACCTGGATTTGGGACAGCACACGGAGAGTCAGGATTACTAAGAGGAAGCTGAAGCCAAGTGTTAATCAAGAGCGGGTATTTTTTGAGTGTAGAAATTAATTTTCTGGCTTTACTGCTCTGCTCAATGCTTTGCAATAATGTAACCTATGCATGTGAAAAATGATGGTGACATTTCATTGGTGGAATTTTGAATTTCTTCAGGAATATATTGATAATAAACATTTTACAAGCTTTCCGTGCTGCTGTATGTGTTTGAAATGTTATGTAGTGTATTAATGCTCTGTTACAGAAACAGTATAATTCAGTATCGCAAGCTGACATGAGGATGCTGGATTATTTCATAGCAGCCACTCTTTGGAGAAATTATCCTTATGTGTAAAGGAAAACACAGTTGACCAGGCATTGTAATAGTGTGTAATTTACTGTTGGCAAGCCTTAGACAAGGTGATTAAACCAGATTCTCACCAACCACAGAAATCCTTCCCTGCAAAAGAGAAATCCCCCAAACCTCAAAAGCCAGCTGAAGGAATCTTTATTGTTATGCTAATGGTGTATTTGGAAAGGAAATTAAGTTTATTATTGAGGCCTCTCAAGTTGCACTTTCCATATAATAAGTTGAGACTCGCAGTTCCTGACACCTGGTGTTTTGTGGTAAAATTAGGAAGTTTTGCCAGTGGATTTCTGTGGAACTATTTATAACACACCTTTTATTCCTTTTGGTATAAAAGCTACTCATGTGAAATGCTCCGAGGCTTTCAGGGGACTAAAGATACCACGTATCTTACCAAGAAGCTACCAATACCTTTTTAAGATAGTAGAAGCATTTGTTAGTGTCTACTAGGTTCGTTATTGCATTATGGGATAGGAATAGTCTTGTTATTCCGATCTGAATATGGTGAATTTTGAAATGCTTTGTGTTTCTCTTGTTGCTTCCAGTAAGGCCATTTTTCCTATTTGCCCACTTTCCCTTCTCCTAAAAGGTTTTGTTGTAATATTGTACTCTTCAAGAAATATTTTGAAAAATGTTCTAGTCCAGTTTGCGCAATGATCAGGTGCCCGATTTCTCATTTGGGGTAAGTTTACTCTCCAAAAGTGATTTTTGCTCTTGCAGTGAATCTTTGTGCTGGAGGCATGTCCTGCAGCGTGCCTTGTGTGTGGGTTGTTCACAAGGTGCATTTAAATTGGTAATTTCCCGCATGCACGCAGTAAATACATCCTGCTTCAGACTGGCATTCAGGAGTTTAAATGAAATTACAGGAGTTAGTTTTCTGTTAGCTAAATTAACCATCTGTCATCTATTATGATAGTATCTTATAGACAGGCACAAAGTTCCTCTAATCATTCAACTTTTCTTAAGCCTTAGGGTGTAAAACCCTATGAAACAGGGAAAACACTCTTCACGTACCACTGAACAGGTGTATGAGAAACTCGGAGCTTCCTGAGATGTTAGGGTGGATCCATGGGAAATGAGCGTCGGTGTTATTGGCTGATGCTTGGGAGGTCAGGGAATGATCTGGAACCCAGTTCTGGGGTCCAGACCAGATTTGGGACTTCAAGAACACCGGGGTGATTCAAGAATGAATAGGAAATAAACTGATCCAGTCCCTGTTTGGTAATTAAAGGCTGAGAGCCCTGTGGCAGGGGCACCTGGGATGGGAAATTGGTTTCCCTCCCCATGTGGTGGTTGGGTTCCAGTGTTTCTGTAAGTTGGACCTGCAGCAGGGCAGGAGATCCTGACTGTGCCCTGGATCCCTGGAGCTGGGGGAGAGCAAGGGAGGGCTGAGGCTGCTTTGCTGGGAGGCAGCAGCGAGGGGCATCAGGGCTCCCCCAGTGCTCTGCACGGAGTTGGAACTAGAGCAGTGGTGTCTTCAAAGCAAACAGGGGAGGGAGGTGGTGCCCAGGTGGCTCTGAGGCAGCGTGGTGGAGGGAGGTGACAGGGCTGGGAAGGCTGGGGCTGGCAGGCAATTACAGCCTGTGGGGGATGTTCCCCGGGCATGGCTGGTGATTGCACCCACTGTCGGAAGTGATAGTGCCTCTGGTAATGAACTGAGTGGGATGTGGTGATGGGAAGAAACATCGTAAATACTGCTGCGTTGGCAAACATTAACCCAGTGTTAAGCTGGGGCCAAAGAACCCTGGGCAGGCTGCAAATTTCACCCAAATCTTTGTCTTTCCATGTTTTATTCTGTCTCTCTTCCTGTGCATCTCTGTGTAAGCCCTCCTGCACTGTACGTGCAAGTGGGAAAAGCCTTGCGTGCCAGAGGGCATCTGAGGGAGATAAGCTGAATTTATTGTGGTGGGAGAACCTACTGTTTCTTAATGTTCTCCCTGGGGAACCCAGCCCTTCTTGCTGCTGACAGCAGCTAGCAGAAGGATTACAAAAGGTATCTTAATAGCTTTGCCAGTTTCAAAGAGTTGTACTAATTTACTGCCGACTGTGCCCTGCGAGGAGGCTTGGGTGGAGGTTGCTGCCCTTACCCTCTTCCTGGGGCATCCTGATTAGGCTCTGTCTTGCCCAAAGTAGGACACAAAGAGGTGAGGTCTGAGCAGCGAGGCAGCAGACCAAGCCTGTCTCGTGGCTGTGGCTGCTCCTTCCCAGACAAGGAAATGGATCTGTGGGGCTCATCATCTCCCACAGCCCAGTTGAACGTCAAAAGGTTTCAGTGAAAGCAATGACATGGATGTAAAGAAACTGGGTTTGCATGGGATCCGCGCGGTTTTGTCTAGGCTGTGCTTGTTGAACCACCTTGTTCTGTGCTAGATTATAATCTTTACTATTTTAAATCTAAATCAAGACTACTCAATCTCCTGAAGTGACACGGTAGAGGCTGACAGGAACTCCCTGAATAACCTGGCTGTTCAGTTTGCAAAGGAGATGTTCTCTTCAGCAGATGGTCATGACTTGGTTGCCTTTGGTCTTTTCTCTTAGGTATCTTTAACCTTGAGTGTCATTGCTATCTTTCCTCATCAGACCATGAGACTTCCACTCAATCTCTTGCTTTGGAAAGTTAGTTTTCAAGCACAAAACCCAGCTCACTCCTGTAGTGTGTGTTTGGTAACACAGACAATCAGGTGATGCCCTTTCCAGGAGGAGTATTTGTGTAAAGCCAGGGTCACAGGTTAGTTAAAATAAGGTAGAACTTCTTCCTACTCTGGGAAATGAGTTGTGGCTATAGCATTTCAAATGGAGATGTGGCGATACTCTAACAACTGGAGTCTAGACCTCCCTCTTATTGTATGGTTGGTTAGAGCGGCAGTGCTGCTGGTCCCTTTACAGTGGTGTATGAGCACAGACAAAAGGAGAAGACTGTATATCTGATACTATTAAGCAGAGTAATTTTAATGAAAATAAGAAACAGTGAGTGACAGAAAAAGTAAGTCTGAAGTTCTACAAAAGGGTCTTCAGCAAGCAGGGTGTCCCTAGTGCTGGATGATGCTCTCTTCTCGTGGAAACGGTGGAGTTTGACAGTCCAGACACGTTTCTTGCTTGCAGAGTTGGTTGTAAATCATGTTCATTGCTGGATGAGGCACAGCATGGATATAGAGCGGGAGCTTCTCTTCTAGGTGTCATCTTTGGTGAAGTTTATAGCTGAGCAAAGTGGACTTGTTCATGGTGGTTGCAGAAAACTCCTATTACTATGGCAATACACTTTGTGAATTAACTTAAAAGGCACTTTACTCACACCTGAAAGTCTTGCTTTACTCCATCAACATGCTGTAAAGATGCCTCAGTGCTTGCTGTAATTGAAGTTGCCCTTTAGAGTAACAGTTGAAGAGACAGGAAGGAGGTATTTGACAGAGTTACCTACGGGGTAGTCTTACACAGCCTGGCACCCACATGTCCCACTGAACTCAGCCAGAGGCACGGGTGCTCGGCTTTTCTCAGCACCATAACCTTAGCCATGAATCCGTGTCCTGCATTTCATTTCCTGGCTGCTATTTCTGCTGGTCCAGCATGTATAGCAGTTTCAATAGTTGTATCTGTTTCCGAAACGAGAAAAGAAGGGGTAGCCGTACCCAAATCCATACAAATCTCCATTCCCATAATAGCCCCCGTAACCAATCAAGCCTCTGTTCCCATACAGGCTCCCAAAGCTTCTGTAGCCGTAGGGGCTCCCATATCGGTACTGGTCCCGGTAGTAGCCATATGGGCTCCCAAATCGGTAGCCATTCAGGCCCCCAAAACCATAGAGGTCATCGTAGCCAAACTGTGGGTAGAACCCATCATAATAGAGGTCCCTGTAGAAAGTCATTGTTCGTTGATGCAGGTAAACCTGAAACACACACCGAGAAGTGAGGTGAGTTTATGGGCTGCTGACAGCGGGAGGAAAGGCTCAAAGCTTGGACAGAGCTGAGGAAATGCAACTCCCTCCCTCCTGCAGGTCTTTTCCCTCCTCTTAACTACCTCATTTATTTTTCTAGTCTCCTGAATCCCAAACAACTGTTCTATTTTTTTTCCCCTCAACTTTTGAAAATGGCTGACGATACGTAGAAAATATGGTCTTAACCAACAGAGAACTGAACTTTCCTCCCCCAAAAGTTAGAGAAATTTGAATAAATTAACAAAAAATATGCCAGTTCAGACACCCATGCTTATTCAAATGAGTCCAACAGCCTATCACATGCATCCCCTGGTGTCCCATAGTGCTGTGTACCACTGAATGTGGGATAAACTCAAAGAATGCAAAGAAATGGAGGAATTTCCTTCCAGAATGTCTACTTACAGTAGTAAATGTTTCATAAAGTTTTTATCTAGGGACTTGAATTCCCAAAACCCAATTGAAATAATCTGGAACTGAAAAAGACTTATGACTTCAAAATTGTGGTAGTAAACTTCAAATTTTCGGTGCTTTAAGGCCAACATTTAAATAAGCACAGGAAGAGCAAAAAGGTTCAGTGAAGGAATTCCTTGGTGTTGCAGAGAATTTTATGCTTGCGATTAGCTCCAAAATGTCACAAAATTTCTTATAGAACATCTTGTACATATACATAGACAGATGTTACATATGTCATATATATGTACACACCAGTGCCTTTATATATATATGTCCATGCGCACACACACAAATATTTATATGGAAGAGCAAGTAGACATACACACACGCAAATATACATATATCAGAGAGTAGAGTCAAGTCAGTATTGACTTACCTGGTTCACCGAGGTGAGTAGCTCGAGAGAAGTGAATAGAACTTCGGAGTCGCAGGTCCGTATATATACCTTCTCAAACTTAGGTGTTATACAACTTATCTTGTTGCATGCATTATTCCTTCAGTTGGTGTAATTGGAGTCAGTGATTTTCATATTTCCGAAGTTTGATGTTATGACACACATGTAATACCTTTAGAATTTCTTTCATCTTAAAACAAGAAGAAATGGGCTCAGCACATTTCTAGTAAAATTGCATGGAATTATTTGTAGTTGGACAAATAGGAATAATTTTGGAAGGTGTTCAGACCATTACTGGTTGCGCAATCTGCTTGTAGGTACTCCATTTGCTTGGCTTTTGCATCTATAGTACAATGCATAGGGGAGTAAAGGAGTTGGCTTGTCTTTGGTGTGCCGAAACGTAGTAGAGCTTCTATTCAGCAACCTCATGACCTGCCCATAACGCCCAGTGATATTGGTGGGGATCTCTTCCCAGCAGCTTTACTTGATTTTTTTTTTTTGTCTCAGGTTCTAAAACAGTGATTTGGAAGAAATTTTTCGTCTGCCTTATGAAGGTTCCCAAATATTTCTTCCTATTTTAGAAGAGTTTTTTTTTAACAGCGTTTGACTTTCATAAAACACAATGCATTACCTTATTAGGACTTAGAAACAAGAGACCTTGATGTGTCTTGTAAGTGACCATATTATTAAATCTGGGGGTGTCTTTCGGTGACAAACTATTAATATTTAAATACTGCAACACTTTGCAAATTGAAAACATTAATGAGTGTTTATGAAGTGCTTTGGTATTCAAAATTCTGAGGAAGCCTCAACATCCTGCTTGCTCATTATTACCCTTGTTTTATATTCAAATTAATGCCAGAAATTAGGTGAAGGTCATACAAGGAGTTTTGCAGTAAACTCCAGCATTCCTCACTATTGTACCGTATTTGATATGTGTGGTTGATTCTTTGCGAAGAAAATATTAACATGATTCCTTGGTTGTAAATCTCACAAAATTCTTATCATTTATTATTTTGCAGACCAAGTTCATACTTGCTTTCTCCACTTTGTTCTGCGGAGCTGGCGGTCAAGCCCTCTCGTGAACTAAACTGCAAACAATGCCGTAGTCCTATTTCTGCTGAAAACATTCTTTCTGCTCATGCAGTAGCATGACTTTTATTCACCTTGAACACTTTGGAGGAATGCAATTAAAATTTATTTGTAGTTTGTGCAGGGCGTGTTTCCTGATGTTGCTACGTAGTTTAATATAAAATACCTAAATACGTGTTTGTTTCCTTTAAACGGGAAGCCCGTACCGTAGTACATCAGAGTTTCTGGTGAAGAACAGATATTTTCACGCAAGTGTGAAAGTTTTCCTCTTTTACTGAATATTTCTTTCCCTCCAATGGCTTTGGGAATTTATAAACACTTTATATAATATAAAAATAAACTTCAGTTTTGACAGTGAAGACAATGAAATGGTATCAGGAATGCAGTTGGCCCAGAAAATTTTAAGATGAAAGAAACCTGTAATACGTGTGACATTGGGAGGCTGGGAACACACTAATAATCCCAAACAATGAAGAAAATTATATTAATTGAAGATATGACGTGTACAGGCAAATTTGTTTTTCAACCAATAAGGCTACAAACCTTTTGAATACACAGGGCGTCTTAGATAAGCCAGGCAGGCAAAGAAACAGTATAAAAAGGGCTCAGAGCTCCAGGCTCCTCATCAGCTCTCTTGCCTTCCTCCTCCTGGTGAACTCGGTAAGCCTTTTCTCCATTTAGTCTCCTCATAAGGATTAGAAATTGGGGTTTAATGGTTTATGTTGGGATTGTGGCTTCTCTGAAATTTAAGATTTCTTTCTCTGTTGCCTTGTACCTGCGCCTGCTGCGCTGCAGGAGCTGGTGGGTTCGAGTTTTAAAGCTGGGGCTGAAACTTTCCTGGTGCTGTTGGTACCTGGGGGATCCGGCTCCTCGATACGGATCGCTGGCTAGTAGATCTGCAGAGCTGCCTCCAGCAGAGCTAGAGGTTTTCCCCACCATGGCCCTCGGTGGGCTCTTCCGTAAATCTGTTTTATTTTAAGGGATGTCTTCAGGACTGTTTGGCAAGACAGCAGACGTTCTCACGTGCGCTAATGCTCTGTAGCTTCTTGCGTGTGCTGTCAGCATTTCCAGATGCCAAAATTGGTGTAAATTACTGAAATGGGACTTGCAGCAAGGGGCCCAAAAGCTGAAGCGTGTTACCATGGCAAACATCAGACACTTTAAGCTTTCTTGAAGGGTTTGGGAATGTAGAGCTCTATGCAAAGCTGATATCCTAAACAAAACGTAGGATTGTTAATTCCAAGTAATATTCTCTAAGAAAAATCCTGAAACACCACAAAAGGGGGTTTTGATCTGTAGCAGGTATATTCCATAGCGCTTTCACTGATCTCAGTAAGTGAGGAAAAAAAAGAAAATAGTTTAAAAAGAGTAGGTAAACGAAAAACTGGTAGAATGGGATGTAATAAGAAGCTGAGGAATTTGGTCATAATTTTGTTTCTGTCCTTCATGGGGCCAGGGAAGAAGTCTTTGGGCTCTGAGACTGTTACTGCCACTGGAAGTATTTATTACTTTTGCTTTTCTCCCTGCTGCTGCGTTTCAGGTTTGCCTCCATCGCAGAAAGATGACTTTCATCCAAAGCCAGTGCGACGATGACTGCTATTCTCCCTGCAATTACGGGAGCCTGTACGGCTACCGGGGCTATGACTGCGGGAGCCCTTGTGGCTACAGGGGCTACGGGGGCCTCTATGGCTACCGCGGCCTCTACGGCTTTGGGGACCGGTACGGCTACGGTGGTCTGTACGGTTACCGGGGCATTTATGGCTCTGGGGACTACTATGGCTCTGGGGGCCTGTATGGCAGCTATAGGGGCTTCTATGGCTCTGGGGACTGCTATGGCTACCCAGGCTTTTACTCCGGCCGCTATGGCTACCCCTTCGGTTTACGATACGGCCAAAGGTTCGGCTACGGGAGCTGCTACCCCTGCTAAACCCAGCGGGAACGTCCCTGAAATGAAGATCAACCCAGGCCTGACAAGCACGGATTGACGGGGGATCTCGGCAGCAGCGGTCCCTGATGTGCAGAACCCTGGTGACAGCAGCCACCTCCCACGGAGGCTTTGAGTGCTCTGCACTGCTCTTGAAGTGCTTGTGATGATTTGTCTTTATTCTGCTGCGTGTCTGCTGGCTCTCTTGCCACCCAAACTCTCCTTTTGATCAAAAGCTTGCTTCTCCTCAGTACTGCAAATCTTTGTAAACTGGCTTTTATGTTTGTCGCAACAATGTACAAAACATTAGGTCTGAAGGGTGTAGGTAGGGTGTAATGTGTCTTTGGGAATGTAGTCTTTCAGTTCTGTATGCCTTTAAAAGCATATCTGCCTTTCACTCATTAAAAATTATGCTGTGTCAATACTGCATTTCTGGTTTTATTTTCACTTGCGTTTCTTAAATATCTTGAAATCAACAGCATCACATGGATTGGGTGACAAAGTTATTTGCTTGTGGAGACTTGCCCTCCTCACGCTGAGAAATGTGGACTTTTGTAGCTGCGAGGAACTTCAGCTGTAGCTCTGGTTATGCATGTTTCTACAACTCTGGGCTTTTGCTTGGTGTATTCCAAAATAATGGTTCATTTAGAATAATTTAGTGCTGCTGTTGGCTAAAGTGATGCGATTAGGACATGATCCATCACTGGCTGGGATCTACTGTTGAAGAGGTCGTAGGCAACTGCAAATATGTGGACTCATCAGATTTTTAATTTCGAAAGAATTTTGTGTGTTATATATTATCATAGAAGACCAGGTTGTAAGGGACCTGGGAAGATCAGTGTTGAAAGACCAGGGATTCCCTGCCGGAGAAGTGGGAGGAATTTGCCCTTTGGAGTGTAAATAATTTGGTAGGAGAAATGGATATCCAGTGGCCAGCGCCTGTGAGGCACGGCGGCGGGGTGGTTTTGTCAGTTCAGGGAAGTGTGCTCACAGCCCTCATTTTGGAAGGAAGCGTAGTCAGAAAGCAGAGTCAGAGGAAATCAGAGCTGATTTTTACTGGCTTTTTTTTTTTTTTTTTCCCTGCCCGTTGAATGCTACGGGCAGAGGCTATAGAACCTCTTGGTTCTAAACCGAGAGGCTGTGGCTGTATGAGGAGGAAGATGATGGTGCTTTCTCACTGCTTCCCTAGCCAGGGGCACCTGGCAGACAAGAGCTACCAAAATGCCCTGGGGAGATCGAGTACTGTTTCACTTTATTTTTATTTGTATTTTTATTTGCATTTTTATTTTAAGAACTATCTGCCTCTCTTTTTTTCAACTTTTCATTCTGTCTTCTAGCTTTTCCTCCCCATGTTTAGTGAATTACTGAAACTGCACCTGTAGAAACGGATTTTTTTTTTTTTTTCCTACCCAGTGTCTGTGTGGAAGATCAAGGCAGTATTTTGAGTTTTCAAGGCCACCATCAAGACAGGAAAAGCCACCGCTTCCTCCTTGACACTTTCCCCATTGCTTTTAATATAGGCTTTTGTTTTTTCTTATGTTTTGCTGGCTGGTAATGAAATTTGTCTGTTAAATTGGAATGTGATAGGAAATTGTGACTCTGGAGCAAGAGCATTTGCATTTGGTTTCCAGGAACAGGACAATATTCTTCTCACTTGAACTTTTTTATATACTCTCTATAGAGGCCTGAGACTAATTCTTTTCCATTTTAAGACATGATAACAAAGGCTATTACAGCCCTATTACGCTGAAATATATTAACCTTAAATCTGGTAATAGTTTCAATTAAGTAAAGGGAGAAATTGTGGCATTTCCCAAATTTCTGGGGGTTAGAAGGGAAGAAAAGACTATATTCACTGGGACCAGCTGCTCTGAACGTGGAGGGGTATGAAGTGCTCTGCCAGCACTAGGGACAAAAATTCCCTTCAGGATGCCACCACTCTCAGGATATTCATGTAAAGTAGGGACAGAGGAAAGAAGACAACTGGAATTCCAATATTTTTTCCATGCAGAAAAATTTTAATGCAGTAAGAAAAGGAGATGGCACAGATACAGAGAGATTATAGTTTTGGGATACTGGAAAGAGCTACAGAAGGTGAGTCATTGCACCGTGCCGCACAGAACATTCCTTTTTGTTGAAGCCATGTTGTTCATCCTTTAGGTCCTTGTAAATCCAGATCAAAGGAGAGACAGCTGTAATACGTCTCCATTGCACAGCACTGCAGCACCTTACTGGAAGTAGTTATTGAAAATGCAGATGACACAAAAGCTAATTTTGCCGAAGTCCTTTAACACCACAGCAGCAGCTGTAAGAAGCTTCAAATGAAGTGCAGATCATTGCTCCTGTTGCTGAAGGGGTGTAAAGGGGTTTAAATGCAGGAGAATATCAAGCGAGAGCTCATAGTTGGGAAAGACAGGAAGTAGGAGACAGAAAGAACAGCAAAAATACAAATGCCAGGAAATCTGAGAGAGAAGCCAAGCTCCCCGTTCTCAGGAACTTCAGTTGCCGTCACGGGGACTCGGTGTTTCTGTAGTCATCGCCGCTGAGATTAACCGTTCGTCTTTGCTTGCCGGGTCGGGGTGGATTCTTGTTGCAGGGTTATCATCCCCAGGTTTAACAACAAGGGTAGCAGCACCTGTAGCTGTAGCTGCAGCAGGAAGGGTAGTAGTATCGGGTCGTGCAGCAGTCTCCGCAGCTGTACCTGCGCCGGTAGCTGCGGTAGCTGCAGGGGCTGCAGCAGCTGTAGCTGCAGGGGCTACAGCAGCTGTAGTTGCAGGGGTTGCAGTAGCTGTAGCTCCGGGAGCGGCAGACGGTCCTGTAGCAGGGTGTGTAGCACGTGGTGTAGCATGGGTACCCGTAGCAGCAAGACATCTTGGTGTGGTGGAGGGAGGTAGGCAAACCTGAAAGAAAGCAGCAGGTAAAGGGTAGGCTCAGCTTGCAGTGAGCAGCAGCAGAGGTGGCTTGGTGGCGTGAGCGTGGTGGGTTTGGAAAGAAACATTGAGAAACCACTCAGTCTTTGGATGTGATTTCAGCTTCCATTTTGTCCAGCCCCTTTCCTCCAAGTGCTTCCTCCTTGTTAGATTCAACCCTCAGACACAGTTTCTACTAGCTTCTCCTCTTAAAAGTCAACATAGAATCATAGAATGGTTTGGGCTGGAAGGGACCTTAAAGATCACCCAGTTCCAACCCCCCTGCCCTGGGCAGGGACACCTCCCACCAGCCCAGGTTGCTCCAAGCCCCGTCCAACCTGGCCTTGAACCCCTCCAGGGATGGGGCAGCCACAGCTTCTCTGGGCAACCTGGGCCAGGGGCTCACCGCCCTCATAATACCCTGTATTTTTGGACTTTGGATCCAAGAGGTTCAGCCTGCAGATGCACATCCAAATGGGTGGGTTTGTGTTGGGTGTCCGAGCTCCCAGCACAGGCAGCTGAGGTCAGTCCTTGACAGCTGCTCTGTGGCTCAGGATATGCACATGTAGGTCTCCTAATGTCAGACCTGAATGCCACAGCACGTTTTCAAACATTCTCAGAAACATTCATGTACAACATGACAAGTTCATTAAAGTCAGCCTCCTTGTCTGGTTTTAAGAAACTATTCCTTTTCCTGCGTGACATTGTTTCACACACTTTGTTAGTGCCGGTTCTAGCAAGGATACTGAAAATACTCTGCTGCGCGGTGAAGAGCTGAGGTTTAAATCCTCTATTGCTGCAGATCACAGCTGCTCCAGTGACTTCAAAGACACTAAAGCAATTCATGTGACCTGTCTGTACTCAGTCTTGCAACATCTTTCCATCAAAAAGCCTTTTCCACTTTGCGCAACATACAATTCTGCCTACGGACCCAAATTGCAGTGTTAAGTATCGCCAAGCAAAAAAAGAAAATTTCTGTTCTGTTTAAAATCCAAAGAAGTAGAGCTGTTGCTATCTCTTACGTGAAGACAAAACTTCTTACTAAGCTTCATACCTTACCAAAGAGATCTGACTGTTCATTCACCAATGTACCCATTTTTTTTACTATACAGATTAAAAGCATACAGGATAAAATGCTTCTACCATTGTTACAAATCAGAGAATGCTAGTAAAGGAGCTATTCCCAAGTTAAAGGAATCTCTATGAGAACAGGATCTGAACTTACCAAGTTCACTGAGGAGAGTAAACCAAGAGGAGCGGTGTGAGGAGTGTGGGGTTGTGAGCACTTTTATACGGTTTCTCAGACCCGTGGAAGTCAACGCAACTCTCCGTGTGCTTCCATTGCCTGTTAGTCACAAGACAAATTTGGGAAGTACATCACCAGTCCAATTGCTATAATTGTTTTCCTCCACATTTAGGACAATTTTCAAATTCCTCTGGTAGCCCATTGTGATTACAGCCTGCGAGATCCTTCCATCTTAAAACTTTCCAGGACAAATGGGTTTCTGGGAATTCACACAAAGGACGACTGAGAATGAAACTGCAGGATGCACAGAACAGTTCTAGTTACACTGCCTGCCTAGCTGGGGAGTCCATAGACTATTTCTTTAGGTTATGTCCCTAAAAGGGAGGTGGATACTGCACGTTGTGGGGTGATGTAAAATACCCGAGGAGGAAAGAGGCATTATACTATGTGCTTCAGGCTTTTACCGGCTGTTTTGATTCATTTCCGTCACAATTAATGACAGGCATTCCATTGATTCCTCTAGGTTCTTCCACTGCCTATAATTTGGCATACGCACTATGAGATGTTCAGGCCAAGGCATAGGATCAATTAAATGAGCACCTGAGCAACGCGTCTTGAGCCTTACGGTCTGTTTTTTTTTCCTTTTGTCTTTCTTTTCTGGATGAAATTCTTAGAAAATCTTGCTTGAATGAGTGTCTCATGATATGACACACACACACACGATATATTTAGATGAGATATATCTATATGAGAGTCATATATGCATTTATAATACTGGGGCAAGTGTTTCTGCAGGGCCTGGTAGTGCAGAACAAACCTGGGTTTCCTGTTGGTCTGCCACAGGGACTGCAGTAGAGAAAAGGGGGAGAGCAGACTTTTAGGAAGGCTGCGGAAGCCGGTAGGATGGAGACCTTTCCTGACTGGTGCGAAGCGTTTACCGGGGAGGGCAGCTGGAGACTCTGCTAGCATGGAGGTGTCCTACGGACTCCGCTGCTTTGCGATGGGCTTTAGCAGAATAAAAAGGCAGGGGAAGTGCTGTAAGTTGCCCGCTGCAGAAAGGGATTTTTCTAAGCCAGGAGGGGAGAAATCACTGCTCTGATTTTTCGTGGTGGTGTTATCCGGTGAGATACGGCTCTATCTCTGCTAGTCTGCACCATGTGGGGATGATGACTGTGATGCCTTAGTTTTAATAAAGAGAAGCATTGCTCGGCCCAGGGGCTCCCTTCCCCGTTCTGTTGTTTATTGTACAACATCGAGGCACCTTTCAGTAACAAACCATTAATATTTAAATAATACAAACATTGCTAAAGGAAGACTTTAATGACTGTTTTGGAAGAGCATTGATACCATAAATTCTGATGAAGCTCAGCACTCTTAGAATGTCTGTTATTATCCTCATTTAATATGCAAATGAGGTGTGGCTCACTGAGTGAAGGTCATACAAGGAGGTATTTGTTGAGGAAAAAAAAAATAAAAGGCAGTTCTTGACTTTCTGTGTTGTGCTCAGCTTCCTTCGGGAAGCCAGCGTTCGGTGAGGTTGGAAACCAGCATCAATAAGATTTGCTGCAAAATGAAATTTATGATTTTAGCTTGTAAATATTCCGCTAACATCAGTGTTACAGAACTTAATTTACATTTGCGTTAGTGACATTCCAAAAGAACTTTTTCATGGTGTGAGCAGGTGCAATGGCAAGATATAGACTATGTGACTAATTTTTCCTCCCTCCTTTTTTATATGTATATAAATGAATGCTGGACTTTTATAAATTTTCTGGTTTTTGTTAGTGACCCAGACTGAAAGGAAATATTAAAGGCATAAAATGAAAGTATTTCAGAAGAAGAGAAGATATCTATTTTTTTCTGAAAAACAAGACTCGGTTTTACAGGCACAAGTAGGATGTAAAGAAAAACGACACAAAATATTTTTGCCTCCCCTGCTACTGTGAGAGTAGAAATTTTTATTCTGTGAGGAAGGGAGGGTGCTCTAGGTTTTATTTTTAAATGTATATTGGGTATATGTAAGTGTACAGAACTTTTTTTTTCCTCCAGGAGACGCTGACATAATTTAGCCTACATACAAGTTTAAGAAGTTAAAAAATATGCCAAACACATTAATTTTGATTTTCAGTCATCTCTAGTCTAAGTATCTGTCATTCTCTTGTCCGTTCTGCTATCTTGATTTGATAATTAAAACTGAGGGTGATCCAAAAAGTTTTAAGACGGAAGAAGCTGGTAACCTTTGCATCGTCACGTGGAGATGAGAATAGACTAATGATCCCTGACATTGAAGAAACCAATTATATTAATTGAAGTTGTGACGTGTGCAAAAAAATTTAGTTTTGTCGCTGTTTGTGCAGGTCAGAAGATCGTTATTTCAGAGTGACCAAGCAACCTGCTGCATGGCGTCTGAGGCCAAGTCCCTCACAAACGGCACTAAAATGGCCATTAATTACCCTGGAAAATTAAATACATGCATGAGATTTTTCAGCTGCTCAAAATTAATAAAATATTTTGATGGCCCAAATATTGAAAATCAGAACTTGAGCTTGGGAAGTGTGAATTCACTAATGCCTGCGCTTCTGTACCTACAAACAAAAGCAATACAGGGAAGTGCCCGAAATAGACTTTAAGACACACCGCAGCGTTCAGTCACTAACTGGAAATACAATTTATAAAAAATCTTGTTAATTATGGAAAGATGGAGTAAAATTCACAGAGAGGAAAATCGATTAAGAGATTTAGTTAAGAGCCCTGACTCATGAGACTATGGCAGGTTTAAGGTGTTAATCCCTGTAAGATTTCAATTGTGTTTTGTCATCTTCATTTGTCAAATGATTTTTCCTACGTTGTTCCTTCATTTGATGTTTTTTTCTGGCTCTTCTGTGGTAGAGTTTATGTCAGAACTAACATAAATACTTAAAAAGTGTGTATTAAAAAAAACTTCTGAAAAAATGAAAGAAAAATGATATTTTCTCTCAAGATCGATGTTTCTATTTTCTCTTTAACTTTTATTTTGTCAAGTGCATAGTTATTTTGTCCCCTATCACATCAGTAATAAGATTACGTAGAAATAATACATGTAATTCTAAATATATACAAATAGGGTATATTTGTGTGTTTGTGTGTGTACAGAAAAAAACCATAATTTCTTGAGATGTGATCCACTTTTCCCTTTTTATTCTGACAACATCTTATGACTGACAATATTTATTGAAAAATTTCTAGTAATTTCATTTTTTTAAAAATAATTAAGGGTATTTCATATGTATTTAAATATTTTTATTGGGTTTTTTTTGCATTATATACAAAATTTAAATCTGAACATTTTAAACAAGTGACTGAACTAATTGAAAGACAAACCATTTCCAATTTCTTTGTGTTAGTCTGAAAATAGGAAATTCTATGTTGTACGGCATCAACTGATAACTTCTCTTAAACTTTTAAAACACATTTATGCATAAACTCGAGCTACTTTTAAATAAAAAATGAATACCTTCAGATGCGGAATTTGCACTTCATGACCAGTTGAGGGAAACAATGATTTGTATTTCTAGACTGTTATATCAGATGAGAACATTTTCAATTCAAGGAAATTAATATAACACTTCAGCACAGTGAATATGAAAAGCCTTTGCTAGCAGGGAATTTGTCCAAAATAATTTTCCAGAATCGCCCAGTGTGTTACTGCAGACCAGAATGGCGAATTTTCAATGCAGGTTTTGATGGATGTTTTTGGCAGCTCACCTCGGGACTCACGGGCTTGTTTCCTTCAGATTTCTCTTTTGCAGTCTCCTCTGCCAGCCTGTTGAATAACCTGTTGAATAAGTGTCTAGGTTCTGCTTCATTTCTATGCTCCGCTTTTAGCTGGATGCAAATTCACATGAACCTTACTTCTGCCGGGAATTGGTCGCACCTGGCACTTATGGGATGAGGCAAGAAACCCTACAGCGATCCCTTCCCTTGTGGTCTACCCACCAGGGAAATGTCAGCGCCAAAGTCCATAATTCTGCCTCCTACACACGGATCAGGGTTTGCTGGAGAGCTGAAGTTCCTGCGGACTGGGAGGAGAAACGTTTCCTCTCAGAAATCACTTCCGAAACTCAATCTCCCTGTGGCTCCGGAAGGCTCCAGCCTGGGAACCATCCCAGTAGGTTCATGCCTTTGTCATCAAGATGACAGTCACTTTTACTTTAAGCAACTCTTCTCCCGCCCTGTCACGTGCCCTCCTGTTAATTATGGGGAAGAGGCTTCCTCTTGAAGCCTCGCCTTATATCGTATCTGCATGCTTCTCGTCTTCCTTTGTAAAACAGTTTTTCCTGATGACGAGGGCTGGCAGACGCTTGCAGGACACGTGCCCAGAAGCCAGCCCCACCAGGGCAGCAATGGGAAGGACTAAGCTCAGGGCTCACACATAGAAATCAACTGCACAAAGTAATCTCCGGTGGAGAAACAGCAATATTTACACTTTGAGACACATTGGGAAGAGGTGAACGTGAGCTCCTGTGTGTTCTCGTATCAGGTAACTATTTCAGAGCCGTGGAAAGTTTAGGGAGTTTGGCATTTGGTGTCGCAGTGCATTTTGAATCCTCAAATGTGGTGTAACTCGGGCTGGAATGCAGTCAGCAAGCACTGATTTAATTTTCTTAAATCTTCACATTTCTAAGGTAGTATTTTGGAAATAAGCAGTGTTTCGGTGTGTTTGGTGGCAGAGGGGCAGAGTTAAGACATGGCAGATGTGAGTTTTCAGGACTGCCTTGGAGGAGACAGAAAAAGTAGTGTTCAATACGTCCTCAGTCACCTCAGACTCTGCAGGTTGCTTAAAATTGCAGATCTGAAAAGCTCCTTTTTTTGCCACATGTCAGGTGAATAATTCATAAAGTCAAATATAAAAGAAAAAACCCATAAAAATATAACAGAAAGCAGTACTGTGATGCAAGATATTTTAATGAGAGTAAGAGCACTGTACACAGCGGTTACAGCTTGTAGTAATACAGAATAGAAGTATCCAGAGGTTCATACAGTCTTTAAGCAAGGAGTTACTACAATTCACAGCTGATGCTTTTGAGACTGTGGTGGTGTTTGGAGAAGAGCAGAGCTGTCAGCGCAGCCTACGGTGAGATGAGGCGTCTGCTCTGGTCTGCATCTCCTGTTGCAAAACTGCACATCGAAATACACAGTAGATCCACCAACAAAGGCTATGAAGGAAGAGTTGACCCTAAAAGCAGGTTATTTGAAATAGCTGTAGACATTGAAGAGAGATGCTAAGTACTCAGGATCATTCCTGAACCGCTGCTCTTGCAGGAACTTAGCAAAGGTAAAATTCATACAGGAGCCATAAATCACTGTTTTGCCTTTTGTTTCCTATCTGGTCGTTACATGGATGGATTTAGCAGGGGTAGCAGCTCCCATAGCTGTATCTACGGGTGTAGCAAGAAGAGTAGGGGTACCAGCAGCGGGAGCTGTAGGAGGGGTAGCAGTCACGGTAACCGCACAGACTCCCGTAGCCGCGGTAGCCACAAGGGCTTCCACAGTCGTAGGTCCGGTAGCTGTACACGGTCCCATAGTTGCAGGGAGAGTAGCAGGAATCCTCACACTGGTTCTGGTAGTAGAAAGTCATCTTGAGGCGATGGAGGGAGGCAAGTCTGAAACACAATAGAAGAGAAGATAAGGTCTGCCCCAGAGACCAAGTGACAGCTCGCTGCTTCTAGCAAACCCTGAGTAAGCACGGGAGAGAGGGAGAGGGAAGGGTGAACATGGGAACCTCTCATAAGGAAAGGCTGAGAGCCCTGGGGCTGTTCAGCCTGGAGAAGAGAAGACTGAGAGGGGATCTCATCAATGCTCATCAATATCTAAAGAGCAGGTGGCAAGAGGATGGGGCCGGGCTCTTTTCAGTGGTGCCTGGGGATGGGACAAGGGGCAATGGGCACAAACTGGAACACGGGAAATTCCATCTCAACATGAAGAAAAACTTCTGTCCTTTGAGGGTGCCAGAGCACTGGAACAGGCTGCCCAGAGAGGCTGTGGAGTCTCCTTCTCTGGAGGTATTCCAAACCTGCCTGGATGTGATCCTGCTCTGGGTGACCCTGCTTTGGCAGGGGGTTGGAGGAGACGATCTCCAGAGGTCTCTTCCAACCCCTGCCAGTCTGTGACTCTGTGAACCAACCCAACATCTCACAGAATCTCCATTCAAGGCTATACCCTGCCTCCTTCTTGCCCAGCTCGCTCCTTTCTTTCCCCCCACCTTTTTTTTTCTACATAAAAATATTTTATGCTGCTTTTCTTGTTCCCATTGCTGAGAACTGGCAGTCTGGGTTCAGATGGTATTTTAGAGAGGATATTGTTAGGATTAGGTTGTCTGTATCAGCGTCCAATGTTTCTCTAAAAACCGTAAGTGAACAGACACTAGTTCAGGAATGAATTCTGCCAGTTTTTGCTGTCGAGACAAGACACCACAGAAGATGTCCTCCCCTTGTGCAAGTCAGCAGGGCTCTGCTGAAAAAAGCAACTTGTTTGTTTGGACCCGTGCCTGTGCCTTAATTGCCGGTTGAATATATACTTGCTTTTTGTTCAAAATAATTGAAAAAAAAGTAATGCATTGTTGGCTTCAAAATAAAGAATCCTGAAATGCTTCAGTATATCATAAAACAAGGTAATTTCTCATAGTGCATGGCTAGATGAGACAGTTTCCTAAGCGTATGTAGGCATCTTAATATCCCATTTTTAACAAAAAAGAAATGTACTTGCATGGCCGTGAAAACACAGCCTTTGTTTTTGAAGTATAACTGCCGTCTGGATAGCAATATAGCAAAAACACAGCATCTACACAGCAATAAAGACATCGTAATAAGTCTGACTTACCAAGTTCGGTGAGAACGTAAGTCTGGAGATGCGAGTAGAGAGCCTTGAATTTCTCTCCCTTTTATATATTTATCTGACCAAGCCTACTGTGCTTTAAACTTGTATTCATCACAAAACAAATTCACTTATGCACGTCATTCCTTCAGTTGATGTAATTGTTTTTCAAGGTTTGTGATTATTAGTCAGTTCTTGGCTTCCAAAAGCATGACATTGCATTGCAATTTTCTTTCATGTTCGGACTTCCTGGGTCAATTATATTTGTAGAATTAGTGTGGTGAAATCTGAGTTGTAACAGGAAAGGGAAGGAAGGATATTGAGAGCAGAATTGATTGACATTCACAATCCCATTTTTGGAGCAATGGACAGATTTCGGTATATGAAGCCTGCAATGACTCGTGATTCATTTGAGGAAGAAAGAATTTCAAATTTTTTACAGAAATAATAATCTCTAGAAAACATTTCTTGTTTCTTTTTATTTCAAAATTGCATTTTTAGGTCAAAATATTTGCTTTATTTCTATTTCTCATTTTCTTCGTATTGTTTCCAGCTCAAAAGTGGAAGTACAAGAAAGGTGTTTGGATTAGAGGATGAGACTGGTCTGTGCCTTGCTGCACTCAAATAAGCGTGGACATGTCAATTGTATACTGTGACCTGCCACAGGAAAGTCATTCTGTAGAAAATCCAATTTACTTGCTTGCTAATGTCTATCAATTACCTTTACCAAACTTCAGCAGCCACCTCCTAAGTCTACATAGAAGGAAACTGGGGTCCTTTTCGGTGTAAGAATGGTGGAATTATTTTTGAAGGAGTCAGTGACAAGACTTTAGGAGAACAATAAAACAGGTAGCAATCAATAACAAATCTAAAAGCTTTCAAGCTGAAATAACGATATTTGAAATTTCCAGGCTTTGAACCATAGATGAAATAAATTTACAAACTCAGTCTTCTGGAGAACCAGTCCAAGCGCCACCAATTTAATTGGATCCAAACCCATCTGCTTAGTGATTGTTTACACTTAGATCAGAAAATGATTCACTCAGGGGTTCATTACAAGGAGCAAGATAAAACAACCAGGAACATATCTCTGTAATAACTGTAGTTTTCCTGAGAAGTCCCTCAAATGCTAAATATGGTTCAACGTGACATCTTCTTAATGTTGTTGAGGTGTTTAACTTAATAATGACGGTGAATAATACGGAGCCCTGTGAATGTGACCTGGTAAGCAGCAACATCCCGGTCTTCCCTGGTGACCTTCAGCTCAAAACGCTGTTTACTCGCAGCTAAAGGAAGGATAATAATAGGCACGTCAGATGTTCTGGGCCTTTCTCTGAATTTTGAATATCAAAGCCTTCATTAATACTTATTAAAGATTTAAATGTACAAAGAGATTTATTATTTAAATATTAATACTACGTTACTGGAAACCGCCCCAGCGTTATGTAACACAGTTTCTAAAAATGCATATCGGGTTATCCTGTTTCTATGCTTTATTAAGGTTGTAATTTATAGCTTCAGAATTGGGTCTCTGGAAGTTTTTTTCTCTGAAAATACGTCATATGCATACCATTTTAATGCTTACAGGCCAATTTTCTAGCTGAATCAATCAGCACAGCAATATCCTATTGCATGACGGCATCAAATCAAAGAAATGGTCTTTCCCCCTTTGCTGGTCACAGGAAATGTTGGAAGGGATTGGTAAGAACATGGTGTTTCACGGGCCATTAAAGTTACGAAATACATGAAAAGGAGAGGCTACCCCTTCCACAAGTATTTCAGAAAAAAAAAGTGCAACAAAGTACACGGATAGTGAGGCTGGTCTTCCAAAAGTGGCATATTTGGTAATTTGTACGTCTTCGCATATTCTGTCGATTTGTTGCTCTACTGAAGTAGTGAATTCAGCACAATGATACCAAGGCTTAATTGCCCTATTTAGTTTTGAGATGAAAGAAACCTGGAGGGTGTAGCCTGCATGTCACAGTGCCGGACCAATAATCAGAAACCCCGGGGAGAACCGGTATCTCAATGAGAAGGAGTCATGAGGGAAGCAAAATGTGTTTGGTAATTGGAGCTGACCCGGGGCGTAGACGTGTCTTTCACGCGCTGGGCGGGACCAGGCGCTCTATAAAAACCTGCGCCGCTGAGAATAACGCATTCGCTTCTCCTGCCTTATCCTCCTTGCAGAAGTGGGTAAGTCAGAATAGATTTAGAAAACCTAGTGAATAATGAAGAGGTTTATTTGACATTGTTTCCCCTCTCTTTCCCCCTGCTCCCAGTTTCTAATCTAGATTAATGCATTGGGAATTAAGGTTGTGATTTGATGAGAAATATTTGTGTGTAAGGTATTCTCTCCTCCTTAGATTTTGATTAATATTTGTGAGTTTGAAACCGTGTTGTTCCTGTGTGTATTCCTCTCTTCCCTTTAAGTCTTTGTCTCGGTACGGCTATGAAGGATTTTCCAGTTTATTTCCTGACGGCTCCCTTTTGACACGGGCGTCACGGTTCACAATCCCATCTCCCATCATGATCCACAGCGGGTCTGTGCAGGAGGGATGGGAAAGGCTGGTCAGGACAGAGGATTAGGGGAAAGACCTGCCATTAAAAATCAGGATAGGACAATAGATGAGCACAGAGGGGGTCCAGCAGCATGCCCGGGTTTGCTGGCTTCTCCTTCCCTCCCTGCATGCTTGCAGCATTTATTTGAGATTTACTTGCTGTTGGGAGCATTGTCTTACAGGCTTTTTCTTCCCTGCGATATTATAGGCTTGCCTCCCTCCATCGCCTCAAGATGACTTTCTACTACCAGAACCAGTGTGAGGATTCCTGCTACTCTCCCTGCAACTATGGGACCGTGTACAGCTACCGGACCTACGACTGTGGAAGCCCTTGTGGCTACCGCGGCTACGGGAGTCTGTGCGGTTACCGTGACTGCTACCCCTCCTACAGCTCCCGCTGCTGGTACCCCTACTCTTCTTGCTACACCCGTAGATACAGCTATGGGAGCTGCTACCCCTGCTACCCCTGCTAAATCCAGAAGGATTTAATGGGAAACAAGGACTGAGAATTAATTACCAAATTCACGGCTGCTCTTAAGGGGAGGGTTTGCAGGAGCACTGAGTCTGGGACTGCAACTGAAAGCTGTAGTATTTTGGAGAGCTCAGTGTTTCTGCAGAACTTCTTCAATGGTTTTCCAAAATTTTTTGTCTTCCTTTTTGCCTACTGACTTCTTAACCCTACGTGGATTTAGTGATGTAAAGGAAGCTGGGGTTAACATGGATAAATAACTTCATAATTCATTTATAGCTCTTTCCCAGCTAACATTGACGAAATCTAAAGTGTACCTGTACTAGCCTTCTTACGGATGTATTTCTGACTTAACTGCTTTTGAAGCTATACCAAAGAAACAGTAAATCATCTGATTCTATTTGTTTCATTGCACTTAAAGCAAGTGGAAAAGTTTGAAACTGGAAATTGATAGTCAAACGCTGCAGCTGTAGCAGCAAAAATGTTACCAATGAAATTGGGAGATTTTCTGTAGATATAAATTAATCCCTGTACGCATTCTTTCTGCTTCTGCTTTCTGTATTATTTTAGATTGTGATTGTGAGCTTTATTCTTATTAAAAACATTGCAGCATCGTTACATGTCCCTGTTTTTCTTTTCCTGACTTGGATGTACAC
Source organism: Stercorarius parasiticus (assembly GCA_013396915.1). NCBI lineage: Eukaryota > Metazoa > Chordata > Aves > Charadriiformes > Stercorariidae > Stercorarius > Stercorarius parasiticus. Next base: position 2,062 of record VWZL01001879.1, on the reverse strand, counting down.
AGATTTTTGTCCCCTGCTTGATATGTTTTATGGAGACATATTGCACCCTGTAGCTCTTATGAATGTCAGCTGAACCTGAGCACAGCTTTTGCAAAGGAGTAACCCAGTAGTATCTCAGAAAATTAAGTCACCCATTTTGGAATTTCCTAGGAAGGATTTGGAAATATTCTTTTAAATTTGCCTCAGCACCACAGTGCGTGTGCAGACATTGGATGTAACAGCACCACGTCTTAGTGCTTTGCAAATGCACAGACTGCCTGCAGGCAAACTCAATTTCACTGGGGAGTAAGCCAAGAAGTTGAGAGAAAAGTCCCTTTTTCTCAAGTGCTTTTGTGCTCGCAGTGTCTGGGGATGCTTTCTGGATTTAGAGACCGATCTGTTACAGAGCAGAAAATAGCACACTTTCCGTTCACTTTATTAAGTGCTGGTAAGGAGAAGCGGTTGCAAGTGTCATGGCAAGGCTCCATTTGAATGACAATGAAGTGGCATGAATTGCCCCATCTGCACAACCACACCGCAGTTATTAGGGTGAGATCCCTTGACGCAAGTCTGAAGTGACTCTATTATTCATGACTGAAGTACCTAACTGGCAGCAGCAATAACCTCTTAATAGTATGCTGCTGTAACACAGTCTGGGCATAAAACAGCCAGTGAAGAGCTTTGAAAGCCCTATTAAATCCTAGAACCCTTATTGTGAATGTAATTGCTGCCCTTTGAAGAACACACACAGCGGCGCCTTGAGAGCAGTCTCACAAGAGGAACAGAGCCCGATTGTGCTACAATACAAAATGCAAGTGCAAAACTCATCAAAAACCTTTGCAAGCGAAGTTGTGGCTTACACTTCCATCAACTTTGGGGACGGAGCTTTCTCATGGCTTCTGAGGACCTTTATTCACTGGAACAGGTTGCCCAGAGAGGGTGGAGGCCCCATCCCTGGAGACATCCAAGGCCAGGCTGGATGAGGCTCTGAGCAACCTGATCTAGTTGACGATGTCCCTGCTCACTGCAGGGGGTGGCACTGGGTGGCCTTTAGAGGTCCCTTCCAACCCAACACATTCTATGCTTCTATGAAAGCACTCACCGACTCTGGTGCCTGACATGTTCCCTGCAGAAGCACAGCGTGAATTGCTGGTCAACCTGTATCTTGACATTAAGGTCTATAAATTCAGCTGGAACTGGGCATATTTTCATTTTTTCATCAGCCAAACCTGTTAAATAAAATCTCGAAAGTTACGAATAAGTTGGTAAAAATTGGAAAGGCTTAAGTGTCTCGGAGTGCACAAGTAAGAGACAATGTTAGCTTAAAATAATTGCTAATATCTCAGTAGTTCTACAGACTGTTTATGGCTTTAGCTGCTTTAACCGGGGACCTAGTTAAAAAAAGGCTAGAAATTCATGGAATGCCACACACATATGTTTCTTCCACTCCAGGAAATCTTATGATAAGACTAGAAAGAATTCCACATTTCTGGGATGAGAAGGCAAAGTAACTAATGGTAGGGTCTGTCATGGGTGGTTGTACAGAGCCGCATTTGAATGGAAAATATGAAGGCTATAAAATCACATTCTGACTAAAGCATATATTGAAATGTCTGAACATGTACTTTTGAAGTGACTATTATTCAATAATGAAGCACCTAACGAGCAGTAAGCTTTTAATGGAGTAATAGCACACTATAAATGTCTAAAATAGTTCCGAGCGTCTGAGAAGTCCTTTGAACTATGTAGTGTTGAAAAGTGTGAAGACATTGGATATTTCTGCTTGCAAAAAGGACCACAAAGTAACAAATAAAGTCACTGATACTTTTTCTTTCACAAGCTGTTCCTTACACCGGGGTTAATAGCTTATTTGTATCTGTTGTGTGCTACAACCCAAGGGTGTCTATCACAAGCTGGTGAACCTCTCACAAACCCTGTCCACCAACCCATGTGCCACCTAATGTTTAACAATGTGGCTTAAGCTTCATTATCAACATAGCCCTGGCCAACGTGGAAAATCAGAAGATCAAAATCACACAAACCAAGCAAAAGCCGAGTTATTGATGCAATGCGGATTCTTTAA
>VWZL01001873.1:184427-210410 GCA_013396915.1 Stercorarius parasiticus | reverse complement strand
CCAACCCCTACCCATTCTGTGATCCACATAGCCATCTAGAGAATCAGAGGGTTTTTCTTTTAAGTGGTCCTTCCTGATTAGAGATTGTCATAACCTGTCTGGAACTGTGGTAGACTTGCTCAGTTTATATTTTGGAAAACGTATTTTGTAGTACAGGGGTTTGAATCAGGGAGTATATTCAATGAGCTGTGGTCCATCCTTGTCCCTGTGGCACAGATTAAGGGTTTCAGGATAGCAACAGTGACCTTATTTAGGTGGTGCTCCAGAGTGAGGAGTAACTAATGCAATGGTTGCTTTTTTTTAAAATAAATCCATCTTTTATTTTAGCCGCTCACAGCTCTAGCAAAACAATCTTTTGCTATTGAAGCTTCATATGCTTTGTCTCGGTAGCTTCTGTTTTTATACGTGACAGAATTTAGACTTTGAGCTGATGGAGCGCACAATCTCAGCACTGTACTAGCAGCTTCCTGTGCATGAATATAGCTTTGTTTTTAAAAACTACAAATTAATATGCTACTGCATGCTTAGTGATGCTAATTACTTTGCCTTAAAATATCAGTCTGCTGTAAAAACAGTTTCTCAGATATGTGATACTAATACTAATTTCTGTATTGGTCCTAGGTGCTGAACAGTCTGCACTGGTGATCACAATGTTGGGTTGTAACCTAAATTTCTAATCTCTGACTTCAATGCCTCAAAATGGGCATTGGAAATAGGCAATCAGGCTATAAGACGGTGGGACTTGGGATTGTTAGAATTTACAGGATATCCCTTGGAGACCAGGGAGTGGAAGCATAGAGTGAGAAAGACTTCAAAGAAATGTAAGTCAAGAGCAAAATTGCTGTTATCCCTCCTTCCTCCCACTAATTAAGTCTGCCAAAACTGAGAAGCATATATCTATGTTACAATTAAATATGGGGCCACAGCAAGACAGGGGTACAGAAATAGAAACAGAACTGTATTAGGTAGAATGGAAAGGCTTTGGTATATTCAGGGAGGAAAATTATATATATAGTCCCATGAGAAGGACTGAGTCATCTACTTTGTGGAAATGGCAACTCCTGTGGTCACAGGTGTCGTTACGAAGTCAGGGTTCATTACAGTAACAGTTGCAGAGTGTGTATATGGAAAGGGGAGAGGAGCAGTTGGCTGCAGACCTTTACCTGTAACTAGTGATGCAAGGCAAATGCAGTTAGATGCAGCCCTTCACGCGCACACGCACACACCCCTGCCAATCTCCTGATTTGAAGGAGTAGATATAGCATGTACCCTTTTCTCATGGAAACTTGCAGGGCTAGCCTTCAGGCTAATCCCTGGGACATTTCAAACTGCAGTCTCAAGTGGGAGCTGCCCCAGGGGTCGGTTTAGAGGGCACCTAGCCCCACGCTGTCCCTGCAGAAGACCATGAAGCATGCCAACCTTGTCACTGCCTGTAGGGATGTCTTCTTGCAGCCTCCCAGCATCCACAATCATTACATCGGGGATACTAAATGGTGTATCTATTTCTGTTAACATCTGGTATGGACCAGTTGTTCCTGGATTACAGTTGTCAAGTTCACCGTGCCACCATCATGTCTTGCAGCAATAAGTACATGGAGTGTGTGTGGGGGGTTTTTAAAGTGTGGCTGGGAGGGGACAAAAACCCTTATCTGTCCCAAATCAATCTTCTGATTAGTGCCTCCTAGGTCTAGCATGGAGTGACTTGACCACCGGTCTTGCCATCAGCTTGTTCATAACCCTTATGGTAAGGTAGCTGCTCCATTCCTGTAATCGATTTAGTTGCCTATCTGTATACGTTCTCTAACTCCAGTGCATCCTCCTGGGATGTGGAAAACAACTGCACGCACCATCAGGATGTGAATATAGCAAGGCTTTATACAATGGCAGAACTGGTAAATACTCATTCTTTACTGTTTCCCCACTGGCCTACCCTCAACATCAAGCCCAGCTTCCAGGCATGTTTCAGAAGCAATTTATTTCATAATTCCATTTATTAGCTACAAGTGCTCTCCAAGGTCATAGGTTTTAGCATTAAATAAACAATTGATTTATAATCTCACAGATTGAGACTCAAGATTAGCAGCAGAGCAACCAGAACCCTTGAGAATGTGTTTACTTTCTAACAGCTCTTAGTGTTATTTCCATAGGACACTAGTGATTAACTACTTAGGCAAAATAAAACAGTGACTTGGGAACTGGAGACAAGTCTCTTCCATTTTTGCTAAAACAAAACAATCAGTTCCTTTCAATTTGTTTTTTATAAGTAAATTCTGTTGTACGTTTATGAATCAAATATCCAGAAGTTTGTGTCCCCAAAAGGTTCCTTATAAAAATACGAGCCTTGTTGGTCAGAAATGTGGAGTTTAAACTAGATTAAAAAAGAAAAAAAAGAAAGAAACAATTGCTAATTGTTTCTAATGTGCACATCTTTGAGGAGCAAGGACCACTGCTCGTCCAAAAGGGAACTTCACTGGATGTTCAAATGACCTAAAACGTCTTACCTCGAGTGCCTCCTTAAAAAAATGGAGATGTCTGAACTGGTTTCCTGTCTGTAGAGAAGATTGCTTTATGCTAGGACTGAGGTAGGTTTGTAGCACATATAGACAGTTGGTGCTCCATCTGCCCTCTGAGATAGTGAAAACATTCATTGTCAGTACCATGTTAAATCTACTGAAAATAGTGCTACCAAAACACATTGCTCTTATTTTAGCAGGATGTTAATAGCCATTGCATGCATGTTTTATGTGTGCTTTGGCTCACTGATGACACTGTGCCTCTCACCACCTATGAAGTGGATGCTGTTGTCTGTTTGGTTTATCTCTTGACTTGATGGCCTTTTTGGCAAAAAGGATAAAGTATTTCCTATTACTCTATTGTATGTTATCATTGTGCTAATGACTTAGCCTGTAGAAATGTATCACCTGCAAACCAGAATGTTGATGTTCTTCAGAGCTGGCCCTGTTGTGCCTTTTGACAAAATAAAACTAAGTTCTCTTGTGAATTTTCATATTGATAGGTTTGTGTATAAGCAAGCACTTACATTGGCACAAGGACTTCAAGCAGTAAGTGACAGGAATACCATCGAGCTAGTTAAATGCAAATAAGCCTTGCTTAATACTAAACGTGTTTAGAAGACTTGCAGGAAAAAGCATCAAAATAACTGTTGCTATGCAAGTGGGCTATTTGTCCTAATCCTGTTTAGTCCAGGGGAAAACAGAGCTTTGCAAATATTAGGAATAATTTTATATAGTAAATAATCCACTTGATTAGCTATTTAGATTGTCCATATTTTTCTTCATAAATTCCTTAGTAAAAGCTGACTGGCAGAAGGTGAGAGCACTTGTACCAGGACTGTGTATAGGTGATGGAGGCCAAGGTGTGCGTTCGACTTGCTGTGTTGAGTTTGCCTGCCTCTCTCACAGCTAACGAACATCTGTACAGGTGGTTTATTTCTGCATCCTTTTTCTCCCTGCAGTGTCTTTGATGCTGTTTGAAGGTCACAAGTCTGACAATCCTTTTTCATTGGTTGATACTTTTTATTAATTTCTAAATGGTGTGTTAACTTTTATAGACATATTGAAATACTCATTTGTTACATTTACAGCACATCTCTATTTAAAAAATATATAAATTGAATTAATGTTAGAGAAGCAAACCCACCCCAGGTGAGAGAGCTTCTATTCTGTTCTAATAACTTGGCTTTTTACCAGACATTGTAATACATTTTTTTTTTTTTAAGTTCAGCAGCAGAAAGCTAAGGGTATAAATTGTATCCAAGTAGATGAATCTCTGCCATCAGTTTAGTTGCTCTTTACCTGAATCCATAGGGCAGCGAGCAGGAGCTGAGAGAGCGGTTCAATTAAGATTGTGGTAGAAGTAAATCCATTCTATTGTTATAGAGGCCTTTGATTATAAAATTCTTCCGCGGAAAAGCGTGAGCTGACAAGACAGGCCTGAATGGTGCTTTCGTCCTGTTTGTATAAAGAGGGATTAGACTAGGGTAGATCTGGGGCAGGGAGAAAGCTGTGTGGCTGCTTAGATGACTTCTTTCACTCACCCGTTTTAATCAAATAGATGCACGCTTGCTTGCTTGATTCCCCAGCCATAAGCACATTCCTTTTCTTTGCCTTTTTGGGGGCTTGCAATTTTTGCAGACTTGACCTGACTAGCTCATTTCTCCTCCAGCAAGCAAGCAGTTGTGAGTGGGACCATCTCCTGCCAGAGAAGTTTAGGTGCCAGAGTTAAAAAGTCAAGTTGCAAGCTGTTTTATTGAATTATTTTTATACCATCAGACTGCATATCAACAATCCTTTCTCTCCATGGTTTAAAAATAACTTGATGATATCTCCTTTAAAAGGACTTGAAAACTCTGTTGGCATTTAAATCTATCTTCCCTCGAAAGCGTTGTGGTGCCTTCAACTTCTCAGCTGTGTTGAGGTGTAGAAAATTCTACCTGTGTTATAGCTATGGGGCAGCCTAAAGAGCCCTCTCTCTCTTCTTGTAATTGGTTTAATGCTTTCTAATTGTAGAAAGGTACCTTAAATACCCCTGCTCTCAGGATTTTTCAAGTCATATGAATGTGAAATCAGTGTAAACTGTTTTCTCTGCTGCCATTCAGAATTTGTTGCCTGGTTCACAAATGCTGTGGCTTCTTGGGGGGGGAAAAAATGTGATAGGGACAGCAGAGGTTGAAATGAATCTCTGTGGAGTGGAGTGTTATGGTTTGAGAAAACCCATTACAATTTATTGTTGTTTAGGCAATTATTCTATCACCTGATGACCCCTCCCCACCCGGAAAGGGGAATCGGGAAAAGCAAGGAAACATGAGGGTTGAAATATAAATAGATTTAATAGGATAAGACTAAACAATTAACAATCACATTAAATAACCAGTATCGATCCTGATACTAATATAAGATATACAAGAATTATACTCAGCTGATTCTATCAGTAGGAAGCTGTATACTCCCAGCAGTGGACAGCAAATGTGGGATGCTGAGAGTGCTGCGGCTTCAGGAGGAAGGGAAGGGCTCAGGGCTCCGGCACCAGGGCAAGGAATTTCTCTGGACTGCTGCTATCAAGGGAGAGAGAAACTACTCAGCAAACTTTCTAATTTGTATCAAATGTGATGTTCATGATATGAAATAATCCTGCTGGCCAGCCTGGGTCAAATGCCCAGGCCTCAGTTCTCCTCATCACTGCACCTGGCAAGGCTTGAAAACATTGAGACCTTGAATCCCACATAGCCTAGCTGGCTATAAAGTACATATTTCACGAATTCAGACACTAGAGTCTTCCAAAAGTGGAGTTTTCCCCAGCATTAGAAGAGAAGTTAGTCCTGTGTCACTCAACCCAGGACATGGATGAACCCCAGAAGAGACCTCTCATAGTAGTAGATTGACCACTTAGTCAAGAAGCTTGAAAAGAGCTGGCTACTGGTCATAGAAATGTGGAGACTGAGGGGAAATGATACCTCCAAACCCTTTCTCGGAGGAGTACCAAGCTGGTGTCTTCCTGAGGCTGGTGCTCCTGAGAGAAGGTAGGTGTATGTGCACATCCACCCTGCCCTGCCTGCAGTGACATGGACTGCAGGCAGGAGCTCCTTCTAGGAAGGAGGCTTACTTCCCTGGTTGCTTGGTGTCTAATAGATTTCTCTCAAGCCCTTCTAAGCTGCGAAGGTAGCAATGACATTAGATGTTTATAACCTGCTGCCTGCCTTTCTCTCAGATGTATTTCATGTACAACCTCAGGCTTTTCTCATTTGCAGCTTAACTTTGTTATAAGGTGACTGCTTTTACTTCCAACTTCATTGATATCTATTACAAACTTGCCCTGCAGTTCAAGAAAGAAGGTGCCACAGTTTCCATGAGCAACCCAAAGTGGAAGTTGTAGTGTGCATGGTTTTTACAGTACTGATGATATGTTTCAGCTTTCTGTTGTTACTCAGGGAATTTAGAAGGTTTTTTCCACAAATACTGGTTTTATCTGCATTAACACTTAGAGTTCCCCAAACCGCTGTATATAGGAGCTAAGGGAGGCAGCAGTGAAACTGAGAGAAATCAATGAGCAGCATCCCATAGCACCTTGTTTGTAGAGTGTACAGTGGAATGTTAAGCGTGTTTCCAGGACGAGCTGTCATCTTTGACGTCTGGGTGTCACATACCATAGACGGCATTGTTCAACTGGAAAACTTCTAGAGTGTCTGAAGGGAGATTGTGCTACCACAAAAAGTCCTATTTTAGTAAATGGAGATGTGGGTGTGTTTGGAGGGGATTAGAAAATGGTGCCTGAGAGCAAGAACTCCATGCTGCTGGTGCATGTGCTTAGACCTGATCAAGGTGCTCTGAACTGGGTATTTGCTAATTGCAAATTGTGATTATCAGCTCTGCCATACTGAGACGTTTGGGTGGTAAAATACCCTGCTGGTAAGTACATATGTTGTGTTTACACAGTTCTCAACCTGTGCTTTTGTTCCTCAGTATTGAGTTCGACCGAGACTGTGACTACTTTGCCATTGCTGGGGTGACAAAGAAGATTAAAGTCTATGAGTATGGTACAGTCATTCAGGATGCAGTGGATATTCACTACCCTGAGAATGAAATGACCTGTAATTCCAAAATCAGGTAGGCATTGACTTTGCATTTAAACTCGGAGGGCCTTTTCCATTTGCTTGTTCATGTGCAGTAGTTGTTTTGCTTTCTTTATCCATTGTGGGAATGGGAGGGGAAAGGAGGAAAGCAGGAGCTGATGGAGAGCTTGCTTTCAACCTGGGTGAGATCAGGTGGCATGAGCACTGTTACTTGTGTATGCTGGGCTCATCCAAGGTAATAGCATGCCACGTATCCAGAGGAAAAAGATGTAGGGTACTGAACTGCTTTTGTATTCCTTGCAAATGCAAGTAGGTTAAAAGGAGAGTAAAAGCAGAGTAGTGGATATGGTCCAGGTAAAGTCTTACTTTGTCTCAAGGTAACTTCTGTGCCCTATTCTTTATAATAGCCACTGATTTCCTTCATGCTCTATTCTCTTCATCGACCAGATCCTTTCCGTTCTGCTGAGTGTCTGCTAGTCCTCAGGAAATGTACCTCACTTGTACCTTTTACCTATGAATTTACATCTGCCTGAAGTACTGTTGTGCTGGGCCTCATCAAGCTGTTGGGAATAGACCTTGCTTGATTTTTGCTTTTGTGGTGCTGTCATTGTTGTCAGCCTACTTTTTTATCTTTTTTGGATGACTTAACCCAAAGAAATATAGACCACCATGTCAGAACTTAAGTTGAAAGAACCTGGCTAACACAGCTTAAAAATTCTAATTAAAAAATGGTGTTAGAGCTCAAAAGTAAATAATGCAGGCAATCAAATCAATTCAGTATTATAATACAAGTCTTCAGCATCTCTGTTGAACTCACTGTTTTTTATTTGGTACTCTACATTTTAAAAACAATAAAGCACCCAGAAAAGCATAAGCAATAAATTTACATAACAGTCCAGCTTCTACGAACACAAAATGTTGTGCAACAAGATTAATGTTTGCAAGCGTATGTTATAGTACAAAAGTCATGCTTAGTTTTGTAGTTCACATGTTCCTTAAGATAAATCAGTCACTCCTGTATCCCTTGTGCCGATTATTCTTGAGAATTGTGTAACACTATTTAATGAAGAAAAAAATGTCAATCGAACTGACCCTGGGACTGGCTTTCATGATGGGTATAAACAGTTGGAGAGAGATTTGTATTGATAGGATACACTGATTATGGAGCTTGTTTTTGCTGGATTTGAGAAACATGCGGCATTTTTGACTGAGTCATAGCAGAGTTGACTTTATTCAGCTTCATTATTCTGTGGAGAAGAGCAGAATAATAGGAGAACCATCTAGCAGTTGATTAATACCTCTTGCCTTAATTAGAAAAGGAAAGCAATGTGTATTCTGTATTTCTCTGTCAGTCTGAGATGACTTCCAAACTTACTTCAAATTTTTGCAGGGATCTACCCCAACGATCCTGCCAGGCATTAGGTAGCTGTTTGTTCTCCCTTCTCCAGCAGGTGCTGGTGAGGAGAGATGTGTTACTCCCTGCAGTGATGTTACTCGTCAGCTCTGTGCTCCAGACAAGACACTGCTTGCATTCAAGATCTATTCTCTCTTCTCAAATTTCTTGCATATATACATTTTATATATTTATATGTGACAATGCCAAGTGTATTGTCCTCTGGCACTGTGTCTCAGCACAGGTGGACAGGGTCCTCTTTCATTTCCTTGCCTAACTTTCTCTTATTCCTCCGAAGAAATGCATTTCCCCCCCTCACCCCGCATTGGCACCTCCACATTGTATCAGCCTTCCTTTGGCACGTGGGTGGTGCTGGTTTTGACAAATAAAGTTAGGCTGTCAGTCAAATGCATCCTTGCTATATCCATTAGCTGTGCTGCCAGTCACTGGTGCTGGGGCTCACTGTCTCAGTGTCGAGCAGCACAATAACTTGCTATTCTGAAGTGGTGTAACTTGAGGGAGAACTTACATATGAAGGCTATAATTTCATTATGGAATATTGCAGTATGCTGAAAATGTGCCTGTGTTATAATAAAAAATCTAAACAAGTGGAGCCTGCTTTTTGTAAAAAGCCTTGGCTTAAAGCTGTTGATCTTCATTTGGGTGAAGGTAAAGCTTCTCCCAGAGGCTTACTCTACCTGCTAATGCTCTTTCTGATATCACAGACAGATGTATTTCTGCTGTGGCACAGGGGTGGTACCTCTCTTGACCATCATCTCTTAAGGATTCTGCTAAAGTTCTTGGTTGGAGTTTGGGGCTCCATCATGGTGCTGTTATTGGGGGGGGAGGGGCGGAAATCCTATGTAATAGGACTGCCTTGTGCAAAGCTTTATACCCTGGCTATTTTTTAGCAGGCATATTTTTTAGCAGAGATGCAGGGGGGTGTGCAGATGGGATGTGCTGAAGCTGATGGGTGACACTGACACAACTTGTAATGTCCCTTCCATCCCTGTGCAGCACTGGAGCTATCTGTCTGCAGGTGCTTTGGCTTTCCAAACGTGTGTCATGGGAAGCTCACCCTAAATTGATCCTGGTTAACCTTGTTCAGAGTGATGATGGTGGAACATAAATCGTTAGAGGTTACATTGGTGACTTAGCTTTCGGTGGAGCAGCAGCTCTTGATGGGCTTTTTATAAAAGCAGACAGGTGACAGCATTTGTGAGAACTTGTGTCTGGCCAAGAACAAGTCTGCTGGCCTGGAGCAGCTGTGGGAAGGGAAGCCCTTGCCTGGGATGGGGCTGGCATCAGCCCAGCCCTGCTCTACCATGTGCCAGCTGGGTGCCTGCTGAAAGGTTGAGCTTCATGCCATCAGTATTTGATTGTAGGCTTTTCTGGAGCAGAGCCCTGGTACCAGCTGTAGCTGAGTCTTTCTTCCTCTTTTCCAACCCCCTTTTTTACACCCACCTGCTTCTTAAATACATTCTTTTTTTTCCATCATCTGCTGAGCTTTCTCATCCCTATTTTTAAGAACAGGGAGGAAGTCAGTGTGTCGGGTTTCTGGTAAATGTGCATTGCATCCCCTGGGAATGACAGTGGCATAAGCTTCCAGGAAAAACACAAGATGACACATAAATCCTCATAAAAATCCCATTTACAGATTCATAGCTTCAGTACAAGAAACAAATCCTGGCATTGTGTAGTAGCTATAAACAGCACCCTGTGAGCTAATTATGACTTACTGTGTCCCTAGCTATGTCAGACAATAATCTGCAGCTCCCCCCATGCAGGAGATGGGAAAGGACAAGAAGAGATTGAACGGCTAGCAGCGAGCCACAGCTTTTCTCTAATTTATGCAAGAGGCAGATTTTTGTTTTGCCATAGGTTGCAGGGGGAGAAAAATAAGGAGATCTAGCGTTCAGGTAAAAGAAATTGGCTTTAGGCCTCATTAATCTACAATAGGTGATGTGCAAGTGTGGTTAGGTAAACATGCTTTTGAAATCCATGTTTAGTATTCTGCATGCTCACCACTGTGCTTGCATCATCTGTACTTCAGTGATAGATGTTACCACAAAGCTCCAAAATCAGCTGCATCTGTTTAGTCAACTGCAGTAAAAGCAAAGCATCAGGAGGCTGCCAGTATTTTATTGTTTTCACTTTTTGGTGTCAATAAATCAAATGTGTGATTGCTCTATCCTAATAGCAGTTCATGGGCATATTGCTGTCAGTTTTTAAAATGGTACTCAGTTCTCACTATTAAATTTAAATTAAGCAAAAACTTGCTGTATAGTACCTTTCATCTTAGAGTCTTTGCTATTTGAAAAGGTATGAACTCTCTTTATGCTGAAAAACCTCACAAGTGGTTATGTTAGATGCCCATATTTCTAATGCAGAAAACACATGACACTGAACAGGTTATAAGGAAATATACCTTCAACTTTCATTAATTCCAGTTTCCAGAGTAACTGTTTCACTTTGCAAGAAGATTAAGTTTTTCTTTAAAAGTGTTTGTCTCTTAACCCTACTAGAGGTTTGCTTTGGATTTATTAGAAAAAAGGCTTTTTTAAAGCTTTCATAATGGTAACATAATTCTGTATGTCTCTGAAGTATTTGGTTAGTGTTGTTATTCACGTGGATGTCCTTTACAGTAATAGATCACTCCCTTAAAAACATTTCAGTCCTAAAACTCCTGGGCATCGGCTGACTTATGGTAATAGACTGGTCTGAAGCATTTGGTGCTTGGAAGCAGGTGAGACCACAGCAGTTTGTGCCTTATTAAAAGCTTTAACTCACTGCTAGAGGGGCGGTTGACACTGGGTAACTTGATCCTGAATTTGAGACATTTCAGCCATAAAAATACTGGCTCATGAAAGAAACATCAGTGTGACTGACAACACTAGCTGAGCTGGCCGACTTGTGTCTCCGAATAAAATGAAGGATGCACATAAATCTTTATAGGGCCAGGAATTCTGTGTGTCCAGATCAGATGCCGAGGTTAGGAGAGTGTTTCAGAGGGTCAGTGATTAGCTTTCAACTAGAGTTTCTCTAGGCTAATCTCCTAGGAAGGAAAGCTATCACAACTTATGGCAAGGTAAACCTCTGGGGTGTAACTATCGCCCTGTTTCTGGATTAAAGAATGGAGCAAAACCTGAAAAAATACAGCTACTGGTATTTAAAATAAAAGATGGCCTTGCATAACTCCTTTTAATCCAACACTGAATTGTGCATTATCTCAGCCTTAGGTAGCTATTTTTTGTATCATATCTCATAGCTTCCACATTTCAGTTTCTTCCTGGATGTGGCTGCAGGCCATCTAAAGGTGGTCTGCAAAAGGTTATTTTTATGTACTTGTGGGGTTTTGATGCTTAACCTGTTGGAAGACTGTGTAAGCTGCATTTTTGGTCTGTCTCACCTTTTGCCCTTTCCTTTCCTCTTCTCTGACTTGCTCACCCATGCATTTTTGAGTCTGTTAATCAGTTTGTTACCCATGGTAACATCTCAGGGAACCTCAAAAAGGTCTCGTTGAAATTTCAACAAAATTGCCTGTGTTGGGCATGGAAGAAAGATTCACGAGTATTGCAGTAGCATCTCAACCCTTTGTAAGTCCCAGAGAAGCCCCGTGGAAGAGAAACATTATAATGTCCCAGTTCCAAGACTGCCTTCTTTCAAGATTGAGTTATCACAGGTGCTGGAGAATACAACAAAAGGACAGTCAGCCCTTGGTAAAAAGTGTCCCTTGCCTGGAGAGGAAGCTCCCCTCCACCTGATCCAACCCTGAATTGTGCTCTACAAAGGTTACTTTTGATAAAGAAGTTCAAGTATTGCAATGTCAAGGAGAAAACTCTAGTTTCAGACTTTGTAAAGAGTTGGGTGGTGATGAAGGGGAGAATTAAGGCAGAGAGCTGGAACAGGATTGTTTTTGTCTTATTATGATCCTTTAATCATATTCCTTAAAAATGAAAGGTTTATGGTGTGTGTGACTTAAAAGGTGTTAATTGAACCACTTAGTGTCTGCAAATCCCTAAACGTTTTTCACATGTCAGTTCCTGTTTTCCCCTCTCAGTCTATCTACAAATGCTTTCCAAGTGAGTGTTAACCCCATCAGACTTCAGTGGGACACAGTGCTTAGCTTGATCTTTGCTGTGCCAGACCTAATGGACGTGGTTTTGGTCACAGAAACCCTTCATTTTTCTCCATCTATATTGATTGATCCAATAAAGTATTACCTCTCCCAACAAACCTGACACTCCTTATATCCTTAGATCTATCACATCTCAAGCAGAACTGTTAAATTCTGTCCTTTATATTTTTCTGCCTACTCAGTAATTTCTAACTTTCATTGTCCGGGGTGACTTCTTTTTTAACAAGATGCGGTTACGTGATTATGCTCTTCATAGTTCAGCTTGCAATACCCAGCTCTCTTCTGCCAGTCAGACATGGATCCTGTGCTCCCCTAGCACAGAGAATCCATCCTCTAACCAGCCAGGATGGCACTAACATGTCCGCCTTTCTCCAGGACGCTCTCCACTTGCTGATACTGCCTGATGTAGTTTCAAAGCTGTCCAGATAGAAGACTGCCTTCTCTAAGATTTGGCCCTGGGCTGTATTCTTCCTGCTTTTGTGTGATGGCTAAACTTACAGATTTTTTTTTTTTCCTTAAGGCCCAGACTTCAGTGGAGATAAGATGGCAGGGGGAACAGGTTTGAAACCAATAAATGTCTAGTGCAGCGTCTACCCCCTGCCAGTAGTTGGTGCCTCTTCCCAGCCCACGCCCTCCCTGTGTTGTAGCTCTAGGGCTCCGAACTGCTTCTGCTTCCACTGGTGACTGACTGCTCCGCATGGGAAAAAGACTCCAGATGTCAGACACTGTTATCTCTGGACTGCTGCAACCTTCACCTCGCAGTCCTGGTGGGCAGTGCCTGCCAGCTTCATTTGATCCTCAGGGAGCCACTTAAGCCTCTCTGAATGAGGCTTCTAGTAAATCATAGACTGTCAAGAGCTGTGCTTCTATGTGGCTAACTGACGGTAGTAGAGCTTGTGTAAAGATACCTCCTTGATGATACATTTGTGAACGGTGCTTGTGTGTGCAAGGGCTGAGGATACTGTTCTATTTAATGACTGCTTTAACAGTGTTTATATATTTTAACTACGTTGGAAAAAGATTTTTCCCTCTTCTGTGTGTAAATACTGTATTCCCAAGGAGATTGGGCTGCATGTGTCTAGTGGAAGCAAGAATCTGCCAAGGTATAGTGTCCTAAGTCAGTATCCATGTATATACATTGTATTTCAATGAGTAGCTGCACTGATCAAAGCAGTACTAAAAAGTTACAGAATCATGGACTTCTAGTGTATATTGTTGGTTAAAACTTAGCCCCAAGGCCACCATAATCTAGTTAACTGTCAGAGCTGTTTGATGACCTGCATGAATTGTATCTGTCAGTTCAGCTTCTGCTACATGCATCACAGTTGATACCAACTGGCGTGTTTTTGTGCCAGATGGTCCAAAAATTGGTGAACAAGTATTACAAATCTTCTTACCTCTGTCACATTTTTTTGGGAGTCAGAGTGGAGGCATAGTGCCAGAACACTATGAATGTGACTTGGCAGTGTCACTGTTCCTGTTTTGTCTGCTGATGGTTAGAGCTTGTCAGTGGAGTTGTCATTGTTTTGCACAGCCACTTAATTCAGTTTAGAATATAAACCTATGTGATATATTTTGCAGTACTCAATCAGAAACATCTCCTAAACTGCCCATAGAAAACAAACTGCTGTTTTCTTCTGGATAGGAAGTGTGGGGGGGTTGTTCCTCATTTACAGAAAGATGGAAGTAGTTTCTCAGAAGTCAAACTTTCATTTGCACCTAGGTACAGGTGTGTTATGTATGTGCCAGGGGAGAGGTTGATTTACCATCTGTGCACCTATGTGTTTTACATGATCGCTTCTGTTAGGTAATATCTTCATGGTAGTAATAATAGTAGTAGCTATAGGCAAAAGGCTAAGACTCAAACCTTGAGCTCTGCGTGAGAATTTGTGTGGAATTCAAATAGCACAACAATCACAGTATTAGAGATCAATACTTTTTTTTTTTAAGTCTCAAGCCCTAACACTTCATATTGAGGGGATTAGCATCACTTAGGCCAGTAAAGCTTTTCTTCTAACTCGTGGTACAAAGTTTATGTTTCTGGTGGGTTTTGGTTTTATTTCTTCCTGACTGTTTCAGTGGGGTGGCTTGATCAAATGCTGTGCGCTTTGCAAAGACACTAATAGCCTGATGTATCGCAAGAGTGATTTTTGTGTTGTAAGGTATAATTTAATATAAGACTGACTGGACCTCTTTCTTTTTAAGCTGTATCAGCTGGAGTAGTTACCACAAGAACCTGCTAGCCAGCAGTGACTATGAAGGCACAGTCATCCTGTGGGATGGATTCACGGGACAAAGATCCAAGGTCTACCAGGTAACATGCAATCAGTGAGCAATACTCTCCCACACCATGGACCATGTCAGTGGGAGCAGTATTCAGTCTGAGATTCTGCTTCTAGTCCAGCAATAGGCTTTTACGTTCCACAGGGTAAAATGGATGCTGCTCCTGTTCGGTAAACGTGCCTCATATGCCCAGCTTTATTGAGCTGTAGTCCTCTGAGGGAGGCAGCTATTTCTTCTTGTCACAGTCATGAGGCAGTTGATGTTTTCTTGCTGCTGCTTTCAGGTAGGGAATCTGCATAGGGAGAAATGAGTTTCTGAAAGTTATTTGTCTCTCCTTTCTTTAGAAATCTCCGTCTCTCCATACCTGTTCCACTTTGGTCTTTGTCAAAAGCCTTTTGTAAAATCCTGCAGTGATTGCTGCTGCAGGTGCTTGTAAAGCAGAAGAGCAAAATGCAGGCTTAAGTGGCGAGGCTGGGGGAATAGAGTGGTAGGCAGAACCCTTCCTGATACAGTCCTGCGCTCAGCACAGCAGCACACGCATGCGAGTGGGCTGAGCTCAACAGCGAGACCTGTTTCAGGAGAAGTTTCTGGCATTTTGTCTTTTCATGCAGTTTGAACATTGTGTTTCTGTATAATGGATTCGCACAGGCTTGTGATCAGAACAAGGAGCTTGGAAGAGAGGTTGTTCTGCTTGTGGAGAAGCTGGAACTGCTGCAGGCTGTTGTGTAGGTAGCATAGTGCATTGAAACTAGTCAGTGTTAATGAATAAACTGCAGACTGGCCTTCAGTTCCCCTTTCTTGACAGCTCAACATAAGTTTTTATTCCTATTTAAGCCCTTGTTTACTTTTTCATTGTGTTTTGGCCATTTTATAATGCTTGTTTTCACTAATCCTTTGCATACCTCAATTAAAACAAAATTATACTGGACAAAATAAATCTTGTCTGTTTTCCTCTCAAATATATTTTGCATTTCTTCATGAGGCTAAATAATGAACCTAGAGAGAACCAGCTGTTGCTTATGTTGAAACAAACTCATTTTGCTTCCTGCCAGATTACTTGAATTTTTTATTTGTATTTGCATAGAGGCATGCATACTGACGTCTGCTTCGCATGTATTAGAAATCCTTTAGTGACTTTGTCCCGGCGAGCTTTTTATGTCATCATCATGCAAGCCTGAATGAAGGCTTTAAGCAAAGGATTTGACTGAATTTCAGGTTTCATTCAATGCAGTGTTTTGCTTCCATATGGGATGTGCCAGCATAGCAAAAACAGCTTTTCTGTGTTTTGGGGGAGAGTGTGCAGTCTCGTAAGAATATTTCAGTGGAAAAACACAGGATTAGACACCAGAAGTTTTGTTTAGTAGGTCAATAGGAAAGTGAGGATTTCCTGGACTTCTGGAGAGGAGACGTTTGAAACTGCTTTGAACAGGAGTCAGATTGGTATTGGGAAATAAAACTGTGATCCACTAGAACAAAAAGCAGCACACAGTGGAACCACAGCCAAACCGTGCTGCAAAACCAGATCTTTAATGTGTATTTCCTGGAATCATTGTTTCTTTTCTTTCAAATAAAAAACCAAAATACCACCAGTTTTATTTTTTAAAATTGCCATTTTACTGTTTTCTGCTCTTATGTCATGTCTAGCATACTACTAGCATTGGTTTGATTGGGAGAACAGATATTTTTTTGAGAAACTACTAAACACAGTAAGCTTCTCTATCCAGGACTCTCCTGACAGTTTATACCAAACAGCATCTGTTGGGGGTTTTTTTTTTTACTATTTTATCAGATTATAGCTCACAACTTTGCAATATTTTTTTTGTTTCCTTAAACAGGAGCATGAGAAAAGGTGCTGGAGTGTTGACTTTAACTTGATGGACCCAAAACTATTGGCTTCAGGCTCTGATGATGCCAAAGGTATTATTCTTTTTCAGTCTCTCTGCAGAAGGTTTACACTTTATATTCCCTTGGAGGAACAAAAATGTGATATTTCAAGTCGCTGATTCCTCAGCTGCCTTCAATATTGTAGCTGATGTGGTAACGTGTAAAGATGTTACTGAACTGTTTGGATATTAGTGAAGGAGAGGCTTTGTTTGGATTAATATTTCTTGGTGCAATGTTCACACTTTTTGGGTAATATGCTCTCTAGCTAGCATTTTCCAGGACACTAAACAAAGCAAAATGTGTTTTAACATTAGTTAAGCTTGTTGAGTTAAAGCCTTGGGGCCTTTTGAAAGAGCAGCATGTATTTATATTTCAAAAACTAGGTTCTTGATGAAAAAGCAGAAGTTAAAAATGCCTGCTGCTGTTTTACCTGTAGCTCTGAATGTTAAAGACTGCACACAACAAGAAGCTTCCCACTTTCACAATGTGCAGTCTATTTCTTGGAGTTTAACAGAGTTGGATGGTGGACTGAATGGGAGCGCTGGGAGCGATTCTCAGCTTTCCACACTCTGGGGTCCATTTGATGCAGGGCTTTTGGAAAGAATCCTTAAGACAAGCCATTTCCCAACATACTGGTAGAAAATGTCTCTTCTAAGAAGAAATAGGAAGCTTGTAAAGAAAAGGGTAGCACTGAGAGACACGCAGTATTCTTCATCCCTAATGAACAAAATTTTATCTGTAATATGTTTACAATATCAAATTAGAGTTATTAAGCAGCAAAAGCTTTAGAGTTCCTTTCATAGTCAGTGGGGATCAGCTTCAGCTTTCCCAGCTGGGCTGGTACAGCTCTGGACAGAGCTCTTCATGATTTGCTTTGAAATGATAAATTAATTTTTCATAAACATTAAAATCTGAAAGCTGCTCCCCCCTCTAAAATGCTTTTCAATTCTGTTTCAAAAAAAAGCTGTATTAGTGTTCCTCAATTGCATTTGGCAGTCTTAATGTAGCTGGTAATTTCATTTACAAAACGCAGCTTTAACGATTATTTAAGGTGTGTTTTAAATATTTTTTTTTATACACTTCCCCTCCCTTTTTGATGGAAGTCAAGAGTATTTTCTGCGTGCTTAAATGCAGCAGGAGTGAACATTCACCTTGTAAATTATGAACGTCATCATTTCGTTGCTCCCCATTCATGCTATGCATTTGAAAAAGCTTATCTGCCAGGTAGACATGCATTTATTAGCATGTTAACAAGTTGTCCAGTTTTGCAAAGCCAGCTGCAAGCAGAGCTCCTGTCTCTAGCGTAACAGTTCACTTCTTCATTAATAGTTTCTAAAAGCGTAGTGTTTACTTAGAAATTATTGCAATAAAGTCGGCAGATCTACATAACTTGCATTTCAATTCACGAAGGTGTTTTGAAGGTGTATTGAGGTTTTGGGGAATAAACTGGGCTGGAACACTTTATCCTTTACTTCTACCGTGGATTATCTGTGATTTGCATATGTAACAAGGCCATTAGAGACAAATGGAGTCCTGTGTGGAAGTGTTTGAAATAAGTGTCCACATTCCATTTTGGTAATCACATTGAAGGGGTTAAATATGATAGGATTACCTTTTCCTCATGAGTGTCTTAACTTTTTTTTGCCTCCTGCTTATGTTCATGAGTGTTTAGTTGAGTTCTGGCCAGCTTTGCGTATATACAATACACGTTTGGCCAGGTGCAGTGTCCGGTGGGAAATCCAAGTTCTATGTACCCTTCCTGTCCTCTTTTACTTCTCTGCTTGTGTGAGGCCACACTGGGCTTTCTAACAAGAAATCTCAATACTGATAAATATTGGTGTGACCAGAACAATTGGAGCTAATATTGCCACACTTCCCCAGAAAGCACAAGTATAACATTTTCCTGTCAAGTGATCAGGACAAGCCAGCAAAAAAGTGACACCTTTGCCAGTTCTTCCAACTTGCTTGTGTATCTGCCTGTCTCTCCTTGGTCTTTCCAAGTTGGAAGCTAATTTTTAAAGCACTTGCTATGCTCGGTAGGCATGTATTGGGGAAGGAGCTTTTAGATGAAAAATCCTGTGCTTCACAGCTATCTCTGCCAGGGCTCAGGCACAGCAAAGGGGGTGGTAACGAATGGAGTGCTATTAGGGATAAAATGATTCTGATATAAATAGAAACGGCATCCTGGTGCCTTGGGTCCTGCGTTGTCCTCGTTGTTAGATGAAGATAATCCAGGAAGCTTATTTATGGAAGATCTTTCTACTTTAATAGCAGGTAATGAGAGCTTAAAAGCATTATTGTATTTGAAGTAACTGCTGTCTGTGTGAAAACCTCACTTTTATCTACAGTTGTCATGCCCTTCCCTTTTAAAGGGGCAAAGGTAGTTGTGTATATCTATAGGGATCCAAAGGTGTATGCCAGCTAGACAGCAGTGAGCAAAATTAAAGTGTTCACTTGTGCTGTAAGGAGCTTGGGGAAACAGCACAGTCTTAATTTCAGTTCCCCTATGCACATAATAATGGCAGGAGCTCTGATTCTCATGTAAGTAGGAAAGGGTGAATTTCTGCTATTGGAGGAAAAAGATCATTTAATTTTGTGAAGGCAAGATGATGCCATCAAAGTGCCAGGATAAGGCTGGAGCTAATGACTTACAGCTGTCTGGTCTGGATTGGGAATGTTGTTTAGTGACCATGGTGAAGTTAGCAGATGAGATGGAGTAAAATATTTTGTGATGCCATTTGGGTAGAATTTAAGTCTCCACTGGGGTAGAGACCGGTTTTGGAGTGATCAAGCGTTTGTTCTCTGCTCTTGTGTTGTTTTTGAAATTCTCTGAAGCTTGAGGAGGTACAAGCAGTACTGACAAATTCAACTGAAGAAAGAGTCCTGGGTTTACGTCCTTTCTGTAAGCTGTAGTCCCTTCACTATTCACAGCTCAAAATGGAAAGGTGGAGCACAACAGGAGCACCTGAGAGCTCTGAGCCATAGCAAGAGGTTACTTTTCCTTGTCTTATGTCAGGGAGGAATGCAAGCATCTGTTTCATTACATCTAAGAAAAGTAATTTCCATGCTACCTTGGTAAATGAGACCATTGGTACCAATCCTACAGCTATTTTTTTATAGTGCTCCTGAATTTGGAGGGGCAACACAGATTTGCAAAGTTGGCTTCATAAAAAAGCATGACCTTCTAGGGGGGGAACTAGCCTGAGAACTGCAGATCAGAGTTTGCTCCTCTGCTTTCTTGAGGACTTCCAGAGGATTGTTTGGGGCTTCATTTTCAGTGATAGTTTGTTCCTTCAGCTTCTGCCGACTTTAACTGGAGGTGTAAGTGTTTATTGCTCTTAAAGTATCAGGTTAAACTTCCGGTTTGCTCATTTTCCTGGCTAAAAAGTTCTGTAATTTCCTGGAGATTTGTGGGGTTGTTGGATTCAATTGGGAATAGCTTGAAAGGTCAAGAAGATGTTGGTAGTTAAAATACCAACCGAAATATCTGTATGACTGTGTCTTCTGCAAGGAGTACCCTGTGGTCATTACCTGCTAACAGCCATCAGTTTACATTATCCTCCTGACCGTTCACAAGGCAGTGGATCCAAAATTTTGCGTAGCAGGACAATTCAGCAGCTTCCTCCTTTCCTAGGGATTCCTCTAATCTGTGCAAATGAGTTTTCTGGTAGCAATATCCTATTGCTGGTTTACAGCTTTTTCAGAGTAACAGTAGCCTCTCCATCACATGAGCAGATAAGAGTTTCAGGAATGACAGGCTGGATGAAATATCCTTACTGTTGGTACCAAATGTGTACATTGACACCTTCAGCTATTGCAGTACAGGCTTCTGCTGCTTTTAGTCAGTGTTTAGACATGGAAATAATGTATAGAAAATTAATTTATAAATTTACACGTTTGATGTAAAGCTCCAACCAAATAAAAATATCTTGATAAGACCTAAACATTTTAAACAGAAAAAGCTGTTCTGGAGGCATCTCCTTACTTGTTTGGTGAGGGGTAGACATTTGGCCATGTAGACATGTCTCTCTGAGCAGCTGCAAAATTAGGAAACATGCTTTGAGAACATGTATTTTAGAAATAGTCAATCTCAGATGGTTCCTTGTCTCATCAGTGCAATTCTAGGTGTTATCAAGACATCTGTATGTTGCATAATTACTGCCTTGACTTCAGCAAAATTGCTGAAAGATACAGCAAATAAACTCTACCCATATGAATTATGCTTTATTAACCAGTCAGATCTTCTTAAAAAATAATGTGCAGTTCTAGGGAAAACTTGACATGTTTCATTACGTGTTGTTATATGCTGCATATATCCTTTTTTTTATGGCACTGACTAAAATATAATTGGAGCCCAGCATATCCCACAGCAGTTAGGTCACAGAAATTGCAGACTCTAATCTGTGTCTGTTAGTTGTAATGAATATTATGATGGCTTTGAGCACACAGGTTTAATCTTCACCAGATTAAATGGCTCAGTTTATGACCTGAAAACTTCAATGAAGAAAGGAGACTAGTTGAAACTGAGCCCACAGTTAGCTCTTGCTACAAAACTGAGACCAGATGGCCATTTGTTTATAAGAGGTGGCGTCAAGGAGAGACTTTGTGGCTTTAGATGCAACTTTAAATATTGATACCTGGTTGGAAGGCTTCAAGACAAGCCTGTGTCGTTTTAGTACTAGATTTGGGCAGAACATAGCTCTGAACTGTGAGCTCATGTAACCTCTCTGACTTGCCTGAATTGATGCAAAGTTGTCTGCCAACGGTGTCCTCTTGTAATCATGGCATTATTTGCTTCCTATACCATCTCATCCATAAACTTGGTGTCCTCTACTGCCATTGCAGCTAAGACTATACATCTCTTGGTGTCTGTTCATTAAAGCAAAATGCTAATGTTTTATTGTTTGGCAAAATCGGCTTTCCTGGCTCAGTTCTCCCTGACCGCAAGTACAAAACAGGATGGAGGAGGTGTATCATCCAGTCCCACCTGAGAGAAGAGAGCATCTTAATCCATGCTTGCAAAGCTGTTGGTTTCACTTAGAAATGTAGCTAGATGTTTAAGATTACTATTATAGCTCTGGTAAATGAGAATGGATTTTATTTCTGAAAACCAACAACAGGGTGGGTGCTATTTTCATTGCATTTTCCATAATGCTTGTATGCAAACACAGTACGCATCAGTGTTTGTATTTCTGGTGTATGTGTGCTGCTTTATAATGGTTCTAGGCAACTGTCAGATACCCACACAGTGCTGTATTTAAAATGATTCCTTAGTGAGCTCTGAGCAGTTATCTGTTTCCTTCTTCCTTGAAGCAGTTCTCCTAGGTATGGTCAGAAATTGTGCAATCTTAGAATCATAGAACTGCCTAGGTTGGAAAGGACCTTTCCGGTCATCAAGTCCAACCATCAGCCGAACACTGACAAAAACCATCACTAAACAGTATCTCTAAGCACTAAACCACTTCCATCTTGTTCCTTTTTGTTGCTTGCTGTACTATTAAAAAGTAGGTGCACTAGAACAAACCTACCAGTGTTCCTCCTTTTCCTTGACCATGTAAAACATCCTTGAGTAATTCGTGTGGAAGCCTTGCTGCTTCGAAGCTCCTGGGAAAGACTGATCAAGAGATGATACAGAGGGGCCCTCAGAGGGTGGGGGGACACACCATAAGACTGCTTACGTCATTTATTGACCACAGTGGGTAGCAATATTCTTCTTAGTTTCCTATTTTTGCTCACTTCCCCTCCAAAGTGACCTTTCTGCAAAAGACAGCAGAGGACCCATTGGCCACAGATCTGAAGAAGCCCAGGCAGCTTGTGACAGCTGTTCAGGGGATTAAGCCTTCATGTAGCTCCTGTGTGTTCAAACATTGGCTTCAGCTTGCTCTGCTTCCTGCCTCAGCATGCTGATCATGATACTCAAGTACAGCACAACCCACTCATCAAGAAAAGGGGGAAGGGAGAACATTTAAGTCTTAAGTCTGCCTTTGTAGGCACCCATGTGGCTTGATGCCAATGTGCTGCCCCTTCAGCTGGACTGTGGGCAAAGTGCTTTTAAATAGTAAGGTTGCCTACAGGGGTAGCACCTGGCACTCTTCATCTTTAAGGTTAAGTGGTACTTGAAATGTTTGTGGAGGGTAGGGAAAGCTGTATTTTGAAAAGCCACTGGTGTTTTCTGTTGGTATCCCCATGAAGCGCTGAAGTGAGTACTTGGAGGAAGAGCTCTTTCTCTACCATGAAGCTTAATCAGTGTTCACACAGTAGTCTCTTAAAACAGTTAAGAGTTTATTGTACCAAGGAAATATATCAACGTAGGAAGCCAGCATACTGATTTATTTCCTGTCTGTGCCAGTTTCTTGAGAATAAAACAAGTTGTTCTCGCTCACTATGCTCAAGCATATAATTAGGTATGTTTCTTTCTGTGCAAAGCAGTTCTGCTGTGGAGCACGGAGTTCCTGCATCCCAGATAAGGGACAAGGAACAAAAAGGATGTAAACCTTCCTGCTCTTGGTCTGCAGTCCAGTAGCCTTAAAGGCTGAAATTCTAACATGCGATTACTCACCTGCTCTGCTCTCAGCTGTACAGGGTGTGGACTTTCAGCATCTCCTGTGTGTATGGAGGTGGGCAGAATATTTACAGTTCGCACTTGAGAATGTTTTC
Source organism: Stercorarius parasiticus (assembly GCA_013396915.1). Taxonomy (NCBI): domain Eukaryota; kingdom Metazoa; phylum Chordata; class Aves; order Charadriiformes; family Stercorariidae; genus Stercorarius; species Stercorarius parasiticus. The sequence goes on along the minus strand of VWZL01001873.1, from coordinate 187,466 downwards.
AAGCCTACCAGCCATCAGCAGTAACTAACCCTTTATAATCACTAACATCTTGGCAACTGAAGCTTTTCAGAATCCTATTTATGAAATAGCTAGGTTATATGCCTTTCAGATGAGGTTGATTTTTTTTTGTTGTTTTTTGTTTACTCATTTCTCTTTTTCTGTTTCTCTAGTGAAGCTGTGGTCTACCAACTTGGACAACTCAGTAGCAAGCATCGAGGCCAAGGCTAATGTGTGTTGTGTCAAATTCAGCCCCTCTTCTAGGTATCACCTAGCTTTTGGCTGTGCAGGTAAGTAAAAGGGGTTTGGGGCAAAGAGATACTGTTTCTTCCTTCCCTTGTTTCTTATTCCCCCCAAAGATGTGAGGTTGGTTGCTGTGTCCAGCAAAATTTAACTTTGCAGTTAAAATGCCTCTGAGTTACACTTTTGAAGTGTACAGTCACCCAGAAGACATCACAATACCCAAGTGTCAGCTTCATCCTGCAGCTTGACTTTTTAATTTGGGTGCCTCTATCAGAGGTCAAAGCTCATGAAAGCAAGTCAGTTGGTGTGTTTGAGATCACTAAGGCAGCCAGGCAAAGCTCAGCTTTGAGAGTTTCATAGCAAAATTAATGTGTTAACATTGTGACAGTTGTTCTTTCTGACTTACAGCATTGCTCTATAAATACTACAGTGCCATACTGGGAATTTTAACTGGTTTTACCTGAGGCGTGCTGTGTGTTTTTTCCCATAGCTGCAACTACAGTCCCTGTGGGTGGGCTTGTGTTTTCCTAGGTTGGGCAAAGCACCGCTGTTGATGTGGGTTTTTTTAAGTAGTCAATGGGAAAGTCAAGACGAGCCTCTTATTCACTTAAATTAAATAGTTCTTGGTGATAATACAAAGATTTGAGAGCAGAGCGGGTATCGCTTTGGGAGGAAACTGTATCATGCTACGTGTGCAACAACTGAAACTGGGAGATGCCCATAAATTTTTAACCAATTCTGCATTTTCTTTCTCCTTGGGGAGTTTTAATGCACTTGTAACTAGATGTTCTGACGACATTTGCTATCTATGGACTTCAGGAGATATGTTGATCATAGTTGCAACCACTGGTTTGCCATTTCATTTAGGTGTTCCAATTTCCAGGCTGGTTCTACTTAGATTGTGACTCTTAAAAGGAAAAAATAAATTTGCATTTTGATACACTGCAAAAAATGATTTAAGTTGGAGTGTAAAATATTGACTTGCTTGACAGGCATGTTGCTGAAGTCTAGTGAATTACAGGCAAGAATAGAATTGAATTACAACACCTACTAGCAGTATTTGAATGAAAGGTGCTATCTGAGAGGCTCTAGGGAAAGATGAGAGCACCAGCCCCAAATGTATCAGCTACTGATTAAAATAGATATGTAAAAGCACCATGAAACAGAATTCTTCCTGATAAATTAGTAACTGGGATTCCTTCCCACCTGAAAGGCAGAGGGGGCATAAGGCCCAGATAAATCTGTGAAGACTTTTGGAGCTGTAGGGCATGTGGGCTGGAAGCAGATAGGAGTGTCTCTATCCCCATGCTTGCATTTAACAAACCACAATGGGCTCATCTTCAACCAGAGTGTTTGGGAAAGAAGGATTAGTGAGCACTAGGAGTTATATGCAGGTTTTAAATGACATCATGTGCATTTTTATGATTTAGAGAATGCTGAGGAGTAAAATGGTATTTGTACTGGGGAAGAAGGTGTAGGAGGAAGACAAGATAAAATTTTAGAAGTGTTTACACCTGCTTGATGTTTGGTAATTGAGTCTCTAAATAAAAATTATAATGGGCATTTAACTATGATTGCTGAAACAATTACATGGAGTAATTGAACTGATGGGAATGACTTCCCACGAAGGAATTGTAATTGATCTTTCAGCCATAAATATGTGTGGAAAAAAATTGCATTGAAATTAAAAGAAATACTGGGGTCTTGAAAGATGTTATTTCTGAGCTCCTAAAAAAAAATCAGAGCGAAGAAATGAGTTAGTGTCTACTTTCATACTCCATACAGTCAAACAGTCCTGTTTGATGTGTTATGAGGGAGAAAAAGGCTTTTCTCCCCCATCAGTTTCAGCTGGTCTTGTTTGCTTTTTACATAGACTAAATGAAGTTAGTAATCTAACTTGTAAATAGTGTGATTTGTCACATGGGCTATAAAATTAAATAAGGAAGAGTCAAAGCTTGTTTCCTTGAGTAGTATTGGGGGGAAAGTAAAAAAAGGTGCGTTGGGCACACTGACTTGGCCATTCCTGTTCCTCAATAAAAATGAGCGATGCAAAACACTAATTCAGTGACAAGTGTAGTGGGCAATTTTAGAAAACTGTCCTAGCTCTGCCTTGGCCTGTTCACATGCTCAGAGGATTTTCAGTTTTGAAGTCTTTAAATTACTTATTCAGTGATTTAGTTAATGGTAAGAGCCAAGACTTCATAGCATTACACGTCCGACTAGTGAAGGCCCTCAACCTGTTGCTCCGAGATGTGCTGGGTATGCTGAAGCACACTCGAAATCTTACGGGGATGAGCTCCTGAGGCAATAGAAACCGGGGAGTCATAGATAAAACACCCAAAGGAAGACCACCTGAAGAGCAGCATGAAGGAAATGCAGCTGCTCCAGCCAGTAAATCAGCTTCCTCAGGCACCCAGCTGAAGTGCCTTTACAGAAATGCATGTAGTATGGGAAACAAGCAAGAGGAGTTAAAGATGTGCGCATGCCTCCAGGGCTATGATCTTATTGGCATCACAGAGATGTGGTGGGATGGCTCTTATGATTGGAGTGTTGAAATGGAGGGATACAGACTCTTCAGGAAGGAGAGGCTGGGGAGATGAGGAGTGGGTGCTGTCCTCTATGTCAATGAACAGCTGGAGTGCATGGAGCTCCACCTAAGGATGCATGAAGACCCAACGGAGAGTTTATGGGTCAGGATTAAAGGGAACACAGGGGCAGGTGACATCACAGTAGGGGTCTGCTACAGGCCACCTGACCAGGACGACAGAGCGGGTGAGGCCCTCCATAGACAGATAGGAG
>VWZL01001873.1:118192-184343 GCA_013396915.1 Stercorarius parasiticus | reverse complement strand
CCAGGGCTATGATCTTATTGGCATCACAGAGATGTGGTGGGATGGCTCTTATGATTGGAGTGTTGAAATGGAGGGATACAGACTCTTCAGGAAGGAGAGGCTGGGGAGATGAGGAGGGGGTGCTGTCCTCTATGTCAATGAACAGCTGGAGTGCATGGAGCTCCACCTAAGGATGCATGAAGACCCAACGGAGAGTTTATGGGTCAGGATTAAAGGGAACACAGGGGCAGGTGACATCACAGTAGGGGTCTGCTACAGGCCACCTGACCAGGACGACAGAGCGGGTGAGGCCCTCCATAGACAGATAAGAGCAGCATCGCGTTCACAGACCCTGGTCCTCATGGGGGACTTGAACCACCCCAATATCTGTTGGAAGGACAACACAAGCAGGTCACAAGAAATCCAGGAAGTTCTTGGAATGTGTCGATGACAACTTTCTTCTTCAAATGGTAGGGGAGCCAACAAGGAGAGGAACTATGCTGGACCTTGACCTTACCAACAAGGAGGGGCTGGTGGGGAATGTCAGGCTCAAGGGTAGCCTTGGCTGCAGTGATCATGAAACAGTAGAATTCAAGATCCTTAGGGCAGCGAGGAGGGCACGCAGCAAGCTCACTACCCTGGACTTCCGGCGAGCAGACTTTGGCCTCTTGAGGGCCCTGCTTGGCAGGGTAACATGGGAAAAAGCACTGGAGGGGAGAGGGGCCCAAGAAAGCTGGTTAGCATTCAAGGATCACCTCCTCCAAGCTCAGGAGTGCTGCATCCCAAGAATGAGGAAGTCAGGCAAAAATGCCAGGAGGCCTGCATGGATTAACAAGGAGCTCCTGGACAAGCTCAAAAGCAAAAAGGAGGCCTACAGAGGGTGGAAGCAAGGACGGGTTGATGGGGTGGAATACAGAGAAACTGTCCGAGTGGCCAGGAACCAGATCAGGTAAGCTAAAACCCAGATAGAATGAAGTCTGGCTAGGGACATCAAGGATAACAAGAAAAACTTCTATAAGTACGTCAGGGGTAAAGGCAAGACTAGGGAAGACGTGGGCCCTCTCTGGAAGGAAACAGAAGACCTGGTCACCCAGGATATGGAGAAGGCTGAGGCACTGAATGACTTTTTTGCTTGGTCTTCACCAGCAAGGCCTCTAATCACACCACCCAAGTTGCAGTAGTTAAAGGCCGGATCTATGAGAATGAAGAACCATCCACTGTAGGAGAAGATCAGGTTTGGGACCATCTGAGGAACCTGAAGGTACATAAGTCCATGGGACCTGATGAAATCCATCCACGGGTCCCGAGGGAACTGGTGTATGAAGTTGCTAAGCTGCTTCCCATTATATTTGAAAAGTCATGGCAGTCTGGTGAAGTTCCTGCTGACTGGAAAAGGGGAAACAACCCCCATTTTCAAAAAGGGAAGAAGAGAAGACCTGAGGAACTACAGGCTGGTCAGTCTCACCTCTGTGGCCGGCAGGAACATGGAGCAGATCCTCCTGGAATCTCTGCTAAGGCACATGGAAAATAAGGAAATGATTGGTGACAGCCACCACGGCTTCACCAAAGGCAAGTCGTGCCTGACAAATGTGGTGGCCTTCTATGATGTTGCCACAGCATTGGTAGATAAGGGGAGAGCAACCGATGTCATCTGCCTGGACTTATGCAAAGTGTTTGACACTGTCCCACACAACATCCCGGTCTCTAAATTGGAAAGGCATGGATTTGATGGATGGACCACTTGGTGGATAAGGAACTGGCTGGATGGCCGCACTCAAAGGGTTGTGGTCAATGGCTCAATGTCCAAGTAGGAAACTGGTGACGAGTGGTGTTCCTCAGGGGTCAGTACTGGGACCGGTGCTGTTTAACATCTTTGTTGGAGACATGGACAGTGGGATTGAGTGCACCCTCAGCAAGTTTGCCAGTGACACCAAGCTGTGTGGCGCGGTCAACATGCTGGAGAGAAGGGAAGCCATCCAGAGGGAACGGGTCCAGCAGAGGGCCATGAAGATGATCAGAGGGCTGGAGAACCTCTACTATGAAGACAGGCTGAGAGAGTTGGAGTTGTTCAGCCTGGAGAAGAGAAGGCTCCAGGGAGACCTTATAGCAGCCTTCCAGTACCTGAAGGGGGCCTACAGGAAAGCTGCGGAGGGACTCTTTATCAGGGAGTGGAGCAACAGGACGAGGGGTAACAGTTTCCAACTGAAAGAGGGGAAATTTAGATTGGCTATCAGGAAGAAATTCTTACTGTGAGGGTGGTGAGGCAGTGGAACAGGTTGCCCAGAGAAGCTGTGGCTGCCCCATCCCTGGAGGTGTTCAAGGCCAGGCTGGATGGGGCTTTGAGCAACCTGGTCTAGTGGGAGGTGTCCCTGCCCAGGGCAGGGGGATTGGAACGAGATGATCTTTAAGGTCCCTTTTAACCTGAACCATTCTGTGATTTCTATAGTATTTAGGTAGAAGTGCCGTTCCTGTATATACTCTCTTGTTTGATTTGTTGATTTGATGGAACTTAATGCCATATATGTGTGTATATATTTGTAGTTTAAGAGTTGATGAGATAAGCAGTTGATGAAACGGTTGGGAGGGGGGAGTATTGGTACCTCGCGATGTAAATGGAGGAAGTAAATTGATTTAATATACTATTATTAAATTAGTAAACATACATGTTTCAGCTCCCCCCCCATTTCTGTATGCAGAATAGCTTGCAAGCTAGCATGCCTTGCTTTAGCAATGCCATTTTGTCTGCACATCTAAATTTTTTTCAGTGTTAATATGTCGAAATTAGGAGACTTTCAATTTTCATTTCTTGTTTTTATTTTCTCTTGAGGGTCTGTCTTAATCATTCATACAGCTGAAACAGTTTTCATAAGATCTTGCTGTTTCACACCTTGCTTAATGAAACATTTTCCTCTGCCCTTGGCAAGTTCATCTTGCCCACTTGCCTCCATCTATTAGAAGTGCCTCTTTGAAGTGGGTTTTCCTAATCAGATGCTTCAACTAGATCAGCATCTCTTTGAATCTCTGTGCTAGCTCCCCCTTTGCTCCACAGAAATAGCATGGCTGTCTTAAGGTCCTTTCTACCTGTCTCCAGTTTAGATATCCCTTCTCATTTGTTAGTAAAATCTTGTATGTTGGCTCACCTCTGTCAGTGATGCTATATTGTGCACAGGTAAAATATTCAGAGAGGTACCTTTGTACTTTCTCTCACTTTCTCCAATTTTAGACGAACTCCCTTTTACAGAAAAATAGGAAGGAAAATACTTAAAAGTCCCCATAGAGGTCTACCAACATGTGGCATAAATTATGTGAGCTGATGCAGCAGCCTGTTAAAGTGTTCTCATTGCCCTTTTGTTCCCTGTGTGCCTCTATCTGCTGAGGTCCTCTGGTCCTCAAACCAGAGGCTCTTTGGGGTGAGGGAATCAATTCTGTGTGTCTAGTGCCGAGGGTGATGGCAGCTTCACCCTCAGCTGGGTCCCTCAGCTGTACTGCAGAATAGGTAGTTGCAGTCCCGCATTTCCACCTGCACCCAGTTCTTATGCTGTACTGTCAAATGAAAGGAGTGAACCAAGGGACTGCAGTGATGGATTTTTGAAGCGAGGCCAGGCTGCAAACCCTATGGCACAGTCAGTGAAACAAGAGTTATTACTCCAGCAGCTTTGGCTGGGCTTTTCTCCCTGATGAGACTACGTTGACTCTGCTAGACTGCTCACTGCTGTTCGTATCATACCGCTCCTCCTTCATGGAAAACAGCCCTTTCCCCCTTGTGCCAAGTTCCTCTGCAGGTCCCTGCCCATCAATGGCAGCAGAAGGAGAACATGAAGTGACTGCTTTGAATAATGTCCCCTGAAAAGCACATGATGTGGGTTGGAATTGGGATTTATGTGGATTTCTTGGTCAAGCCCTCTGTGCTTCAGTATACCTGTGGAAAACATGATTAGTGGTTGATGGAAGGAGTTCCTTTGACACTTTGATACAGAGGTAGCCTTGGTCGAGAGTGTTGTTAGATTGTGTATCTCCATATGGAGCACTTTCCTTTAGTAGAGAGTACTGGATTGGCTTCAGATGCCATAGAAAACCATGCTTTAGTTGCTACTATAGAAGCAAATCCCAGGATTACCATCTAATATGAATGATATATATGTTTGTTTTCTGGGCTCTTCACTCTGAAAGCTTTTAGATGACCAAAGGATCATTTTGGTAGCTTAAAACAGAACAAATGAGCAATAAACTGGAAATAGAGCCTATACAAGAGAAGAATGGGTATTTGGTTTGGTAAATAATTCTCTTAAACCAGACAAGGCACTTCAGGTGAGAAGGAAGCTAGTGCATCTGGTTGCAGCCTGATAAAATCTGTTGCAGTGGAGAGGGCACATAAAGAAGAAAAGATCCCTTTTGTCTGTTACTTTAATAAAATATTCTATTTGCATGCTTACTGGGTTGAAACATTGGGCAGTATAAACTGTAATCACTTCCGAATACAAAATCAGGTAATTTTGTGGTCTTTCCCTCTTTTTAAAAATAGATAGGGTTTTATCCTGAAATTAGCTATATAAATCATGACTGACGTTGTTATTGTTCTGCCTCAGCAATAGCACTGAGGCCCTCAACCCATATATTTTCTAGCAGTACTATTTCCCTGCTTTAGAAAGGGGGAAAAAAAAAAAAGGCTGAAAATCCATGCAGCTGGCAGCTTGAATGTCCAAGTTGTGCAGTCTGGGTGAGATCAGACTGTCTGCTAACTCTAGTGAGCTAAGCATAGCTATTGATGGTAGTGATGCTTTATTCCCAGCATGCTGTAATACTGTCAGCAGCTACCACTGACCTTTTATTTCCCATATATTACGCAGAGATCATGTAACCAAAACTTCGATTCCTGAGTTCTTACACTAGATGCATCATCCTCTCACATGCTATATTTTTTCCCTGTAGGACCCACAAATCTAGCAGCTTGGACTTGGGGGATGAGAGGGGTTCCTCAGGACTGCAGGGATGCAGGACAGTCTGTGAGCTTCACAAAATAAGTTGAAGCAGCGCACAAGTACAGATGGACAGAGGAGAGCAACAGAACAGCTGCAATGTGGTCAGAGCTTAAGGTTTTGCTGGGTTAGTTCTTACCTTCAGGTCTCCAAACAGCTTCACGGTGTTGTCACAAACTCTTGACAGTGTGGGTTCAGATGAAGTGCCCAGGGCAGGGAAAACGTGGGGTAGTGCTGATTTATGTTGGTTCTACTACTTACAGACTCAGTGTTTGAGACTACCTACACTGGGGATACCGTAGTCCCTACTAAGCATTCCCAGTGTTTTTTTTCCATCTCTTCCTTCATACTGGCAATTGTGTGGCCAAACCTGAATTGCCTTTTTTCTGGATTAGTGCATGCCCTGATCATAGAGCACCAGTGCCAGCCCCAGACAGGCTTTTGGCAGCCTTAATTGAGATCAATGTTAGCTACCAAGGGGCAAATCCTCACTGAACGTGAGGTTTTCTCCCCTTTCTTCCCTGCTCTGTCTCTCCTTTTTATTCCCTTCCCCACTCATACAGTGATGCTGAACAAGAGCACTTCTCAAGAAAGTGCTTTCTCTTCAAAGATGGGTTTGCCCCTCCCCAGCAGGTTTTGCATGCTTTTTAAAAATCTTCCCTCTGCACTATCTTCAGCATTACAGAATGGCATTGTACTCTGGCTTTGAAAGCTGCCGCCTTTCTTTCATTGCTGAATGGCCTCAAAACTAATGATAGACATCCACAGCATCCAGCGTGAAAAAGGACTCCTGTTGCTATGTCAACGGCTTTGTTTCCATTTGTAACTACTTACCCATCCCTTAAGATCTCTACATCAACCTGATGCACTCGCAGCTCAAGGTCACATGTGATAAAGATCAGCATAGCTCAATTTTGCTAATATACCTGGTGTCCAAGTGGGACCACTTTGGAGACCATCCTTGTCCAGTGAAATACTGATTTTTCTGCTGCAGTAGACGGAGCAGTGATTTCTCTTTTCCAAACATCTCTCTAAAGAGCTCGCCTTTCATGCTGCCTCAGATCTGGGTGTCTTGCCTGGCTTGTCACTCAGCTCAGAAGAATGATGTGATATTAATGACCAAGAAGGCAGTGTGCCTTTTTTTGAAGAGAATTAATGTTTTCCAGCTGAAGGCAAGGTCTTACCTTAATAGATTCTCATGGGTAAGTACTCTGCTCTATTGAAAGTCTGCAGTGACTCAGAATCTATTTGTGTGAATATATGACATGGTTTGGGTGGAGTTAGGTGGCTTCTTTGGGCTTAAGCTACAAGATTACCTTTAGCAGATGAATTGAGTGCAGTGTTCAAAGGCACAGACAAAAAGGTTTGTCATTTCTTTCAAGCCTGTGGAAAAACTTCACAGCAGTGCTCAAAGTTCAGCCTTTATGAAATCAGTATGGCATGCAGCAGTCCAGGACTTGCCTGTTACTGGTATTGGACTTCACTTGCAGGGTGTCTTTTCTTTTTGTGGTTATTCAATAATCTTCTTCTAGTCCATGGTCTCTGAAGCTATTTGCAGGGGAAGTAGGGGACAAGTTCCATGTTCAGCAAGTGCACACGGTCACCTTATAATTTAAATTCATTCCAGAATTCATTGCAAAGGTTTAATTTATTGTAACCTTTGAAGTATCTATAGCACTTCAGTAAGTTGAAGGTTGTTTGTAGGAATCTGTATTTTTGGACAGTGTGGTTATCGTCATATTTCTGTCCCAACAGTACTTATTGGTGGGGGAAGCACTGAGCTTAGTTTAGAACACCATCTTGATAACTTAAATCTTATCACTCTTCATGGATGCTGGAATGTAAATAAAAATGAAACATTGAACCATAGCTTCTGCTCAGGACTGACAATGAGGAGAACTGCAGCTATGCCGTGTGATTTAAACATATGTTTTTTTTCTCAGTTAAGCTGACTTGCCTGTATCTGCACGTCAGAGATGCTACCAGATTAGCCAGGCACTGCACAGTGCTTCCTAGGAAATCATGAGGGGACATGAAACCACTCATAGGTGTGCAGTTCATGTTGTACATGCAAATTTCACATAAGCCTCAGAGTTTAAAAGCTTGTATAACTTTATTTGCACAGAAAACATAGTCTCTGACTCGTGTCGGATAAAGCATTTGCAATGAATAGTGAGTAACAATATAGAGACCTATGGGGAGTTCCTGAGCTTTATCCCACAGGTCATCACACTTCGGTAAGAAGTGAATGAAAAATGAACTTGAAAAAGCTCCATTTGATTCTCTGGAGAAAAAGATAAGTCTGTCATTTGCAGAAATGAGCATGCTAATTGTTTGCTTAAATATTCTTTTCCTGAACATTTTGTCTTACAACTGGTGTAGAAGTCAGTCAATTTTACAAAATTCAAATTTAAATTGAAATGAGCCTTGAAATTCAGGAACAGACAGGCAACTCCAAGATTCATCTTTTCCTCAAAATGCCAAACTGTTCTTGCTACTAGCTGTTGCCGTATCCCTTAGAGTTTAATCCTTTCCAACCTTGGCAGTTTCCAAAGCTGCATTTTTTTCTGGTAGCTTATTTAAAGGAATTGCCCATTGGAATGACATCCTCTGTAATGGCTTCCTGTGTTATCTCCTGTTCAGACTGCTGTGTAGATTAACTGTTCCACCCTTTTATTTGGGTACTGTGCACGTTCATACTTTTATAACATATGCTACTCTTTCCATACAAACTGACGAAGATCTCGCATTGCTTAGTAAATTCTGTAATCTGTGAATACAGTGTGGACTCTCATCTCAAAGGCATCTTTTCATAGTGTCTGAGCACCATAAACTTTTAAGAGGAGAGTTTTTGAATGTTTTGGCTAGTTTCCTCTAAAGAGGCCTGTTAGTCATTTGAATCTCAAGAAGATGACAGAAAGTAAGACTGTAATGTGTGTACAAATCTAGTTGCTCTTCACATGACTTATTTCATTGCCTAGCTAGAGTGTATATAGCTTCTTTTCCACATTGGATACCTGTGTATCATCATGTGCTTTCCTGTGCTAATTTTCTTGTCCACATAATCCACCATACCTCTGGGATTTTGGTTTAAGCATTCTTACTGAACATTAAATATTAGTGATTGCAGCACTCTATTTAATATCAGTCATCTCTTTCAGTGGAGTCTTCATTGAAGGCAGTTTAGGTAATTAACCATATCACCATCTCTAGAACCTAATAAAAGAAGGCTTATATCTCCTCAGGCTACTGAATCAAAATGTAGTTCTGGATTAAAATTGGGTTTGACTGATAATTTGGCAAACTTGGGTCCTCAACTGCATACTGTAATGCATGTGGCAGCAGCGTGCACCTTCCCTAGAGCCAGTTTGACTGCTCTGAAGCCTGTTTGGTTGTTTTTATATGATGTTTGCTGATATGACAAAAACCTTAAAGCTGTTGCTTCATAAATGCATCCTTAAAATCCTAGGAAGGTTGTTCCTTTCCATATCTACCTTCCTTAATGTCTCAAGCCCTTATCTACGTGATCTTGACCTCTTGGAGCGTGTAGTCCCTGGGAGTCTGACTGTGCTGCCCTTTCCCTCCATCACAGCTCCATGACGCGCACAACTTTGAGTCACTCAAGAACCGGAGCTGACCATGGCTTTGCAATAAGAACAAATACTGTGTGCAATAAGTGTCTTGAATCAGAAGAGATCTGTTCAGCAAGTGAGGCAGTATTTCTGGCTTTGATAGATGTATCCAACACTCTTTGTACAAATAAGACTCGTGCTCATGTGAGAAGAGTCAGATCTTCAGAGATATGGTCTATTTAGACAGTGTGGGTTGAAGCACCTTTTACTATAAAATGTTCTTCACGTGTTCTAGGTGTCATAAAACTTATTTTGGACATCAGCCTACATGCACTAGTGCACATAGTCATATGTGTTACATAGTGAGAGAAGTTGGATTAAGAGTCTGAACAGTACATAATTCTTTTTTCTCCTTCAGACATAAAGAATGAATTCTTCCAAAAGCTGCAGTTTGTTACTGCTATTGTCTTCATGGTTTTGTAACATTAGTAAATCTTATGTGTACTGAATATATTTTTTTTCTCCAACAGTCTGATAGAAGGTAATCTTTGAATTGCACAAAAACTAGATATTCCTTATTCCTGTGAGAGATCTGTAACTCTTTAAAACTATAAAGGTCAAAGTTTCAAAGGAGTTCTAGAGAAATCTGTTTTGCTTCCCCCTCTCATCAGACCCCTTTTCTCAGCTGATTAAGATCTCTAATGTTTTGTGTCTCCTCCTTCTCTCCTTAATACGAGACAAGTTATTTAGGGTGGAGATTTTATGGGCTGCTGTGTCAAAAGCTTTAGAGAAGTCAGTAAAAAATGTCCCCAGTGTGTAAAGACCATTATCCACAAACTAGCAAATGTCATCTGTAACTTCAAGCCATAGGGAATCTGTTGAATACAAAGGTTAAAAACCCAGTTGGCGCTTCCCATCAAGGCTGCTGTTCCCTTCATCTGTTCAGCAGAGGGAGATATAGATCTTTAGTGAAATGCTAGTGTTATAAGTTTTAAAAAAAAAGTACATTTGGTGTTAGTAAGAGATGAAAATCACTGGCTGAAGCAGTATATAGTCTTCCCTGCAGAGTTCTGTTGAAATGATTCAAGTTCTAACCTGAAACCCTCTGCTGTCACATTGCGGAGCCTTTCTTTGGTAGAAGGAAAGGTAGGAGATGTTTATTGTGCTGTTGGTTTTGCCGGAGATTAAACTGAGGCTAACACACATGTTTAATCTAGCCTCAGCTCTCTTTAAATCAATTTTCATGGAGTGGAACTTTCTCATGTTGATTCCTTTGTCATCAAGTCTGCTAAACAGAACACTGTTAGGCATTTTCCTTCTTAAAGCTGTGCTCTTCCTTCATTTAAATTAAAACCTGGGCTGGTTTTATGTTGGACTCCCTAAATACATATTTTTTTTTTGAGGCTGGATTTGTGTTGGATTCTCTAAATATGATTTTTGGAGGCTGTTGCCCATCATCTGTATTGCAGTGTAGGAAAATGAGATTGAATTGTCATCCTCAGATACCCATGTGATTTCCTCTGTTTTAGAAACCTCCTTTCATCTCCTTGCTAACATCATGGGTTCTGTGGCTTCCTCACTTAAAAGGTATTTTTTTTTTTTAAGATTTTGCTACCGGCAAGTAAATGGTACAGACTTTGCTTATCTTGTATAGTTTTCGGAGCATGCTGTAAAGGAAGAGCACATGGGGAGGCTTTGACCTGCAAGGAAAATCTCTATTGAATGTTTTTCCAAAGTTCAGTCCCTCTTTGGGTGGCTGCTGAATTTTTGACACCTACGAAGATGGGGCATGTGAGAGCTGCCAGGTCTGATAAAACGATGTTTTAGACCACTTGTCTAGACAGAACTTCGATAGCAAACATGAATGAAGTACCACATCCCAAATCATCTCAGGCACACGTATGAAATACAAAATAAGGGCATTGTTTCAGTTTGATGCTGTGGACCAGAGCGTTCCTTCTAGAAGAGATCACTGAGATTCCCCTAGGGCAACAGAAAATGGCTATTCAGAGGAAAAACTGTTCCTTTACTGCAAAGGGAACTCCAGGTAAAAAGAGGAGGAAAAAGCAAATGCACCAAGTGGGTAATTTTGTCTTAGTTATAGAAGCAAAGTACTTGCAATTTCTGCTGGAACAGAAAATTATGAATACAAAGCCATACCCAGCAAACATTTTAATGTGCTTGTAATGATGGCTGTTGGGATAAAAATTTTGTCTTTTTATTAGTTTTGGGTTTTTTTGAAGGGAAAGTATAGACAGAAAAAATGGAGAAAAAAAATCCGTTAGCTTTGTCCGCACTGCAATGATCTACAGGGAGTTGTTGGGGTGAAATGGTTTTATTGCTGCTCTCTCTTCCTTATGTGATTTGTCATGCTGCAAGTGGAAAACAGCACACTGCATTCTTCAGCAAAATGCTCCAGATAGTTTTGTCTGTCAAAGGTTCTTTGCTTCAGGGTGTATCAAACCCATTTTTAATCCCCTTCTTTACAGTAAGGGAAATGGTTTGTAAAGAGACCACTGATGTCAGCTCACTGCTGTCGATATTATCTAATTTCTTCTTCAGAAAACTCTTGTGTTAATTTTTGGTGTAGGGCTTTATTCACTTGAATTCAAGTCCACTTTGTTTCCCATCCCTAATGTGTTGTCATCTTTTCTCTTTTCCCAGACCATCTATTTCCTTTATGCAGTGGAAACCACCACACTGTCTTCTCTCCCTGAAATGGTTTGTGATAGGCCAAAGCCTGCGCTGATCGTATCCTATCCCGATATTACTCTGTCAAGTGAAATATATCTCTTTATAGTGTTTCTTTGGCAGGAAGGTTTCCTCACTATTCTTTGTCGAATGCCCCAAATGCCACCCTGCCTTTCTGTTGCTATAATAAAGACCCTTTTTTACTCCATACACTCCCTTCTGCCATGGAAGAGACCCATGAGTAAAAAATAGTCTTTTTTTGTGATCCCTGCATGAAGATGCACTTGTCTTGTTGAGTTGAATTATTCCCAAAGATGGAGTGTTCAACTGTCCTGTGTCCCCAGTGTTCTCTTCGGAGCAAGACCCGCATATGGATGTTCAAACTCCAGCCTGGCTTTCTGCTGAAGGGGAGATTAAATCTCCACCCTAAACTTCTTGAACAAAGCCACTTAAGTCACATGAAGATCTCTAAGTCCTGTTGTTTGGTATTATAGACTTGGCAACAGTTAGAGTTCAGCAGTTCTCCATTTTTCACTAGTAAGTAAAAAAAAAAAAAAAAAAGAACTAAGGTTGTATGACAGTGTCTTATGCCACTGTTATCATGTGGGAGTAGGTAGACAAAACCTGAAAGATCTGAAAAGCCAGAAACTTGTGCAGCAAAACACAGCCTAAACATTAATGCTGTACTGCTGAGAGGCAGGCTAATGCCTTTTCTTTCTTATGTCAATAGCAAATAGCTTAAGCAATTCACATTAAAAAAAAAAAAATTCTCCCTAATCCTTTGACATAAGAGTCCTTTTCAAGGCAGCTAAGATGAGGGAAGAGTTTGCAGAAACTCCATCTTTGGAAATGCTCAGATCTTGACTAAGTAGGACCCTTGAACACAATTATTTAACTTGGAAGTTGAATCTAACGTTGCAGTTGTCCCTTCTTTGAGCAGGAAGTTGGACTGGCTGGATTCCAGAGGTCCCTTCCAATCTACATTATTTAACAACTTTCAGGGCCCTTGAGCAAAAATGGATTTCAAACAGAAACAGCACTCTGCGTAGGATTCAGTTTGGGCTTCCTCGTAATTAAATCCTGAGTTGTCTTTTGGCCAGCCTTTGATATCGCTGCCTTTGTGGGGAGGCTCTGTTTCCTGGTGTGGAGGTACGTAGAAGATCCACTGGGGAGAGGTTTTACTTTGTTATTAATAGCTTTTTAGTTAGTCTCTAAGTAAGTATGCAGCTTGTTAGATAGCATTGAGGTCAAGAGAGTGCTGAGGCTTTTGTAGGTTTCCTTTCAAATTAAAGGAAATATGTTTTAAAGCATTTTGTTTTCAAGGTTTGGGTTCTGGTAGCAGCTGTCTGTCTCTCCTCAGGCTTCTGAGAAAGCAGCACTTGTTTACCTGGCCCTCGTTCAGGTTTCTGTAAGGACTGACCATCTAATGTGCCAAGTCATCTTCAGTGTAGTGCAATACAGTACGCTGTAGTGCAGTGTACTACTGTTGATTTGAATTTATTTTTAAATCAAGGTGTTGTCCTTTTTTATATCCTTTCTCTTTTTCCTCACTAACAGAAGAAGAAAAGTTTTTAACCGTGAAAACTGAGGTTGCGTGTGAGCCTTCTGATTCTGTTTCTATTTTTAGTCTAGCCAAAAGCTTTACCTCTGAGAATGCAAGCTTCCTTTTTATAGCAAGAAATCACAGCGAGCCTGGCTGAAAGAGATGTTTGGTTAACCCATTTTGATGTTAAAGTTCTGTTCTTCTGCTGCTTGTTTATCTATGTTCAAGAAAAATTCATTAAGGTAGCTTGCCGTCTCCTTCATGCAATACCACTTAGGGGAATGAGAATGTGTACTCCTTTCTTTTCACCCGGAGACACTTGAAACACAAGCTTTGGTTTGAACCACTGCGTTCTGAACACTTGCAGGCATAAGTAGATGATTATATTTTCCTACTAAACAAATTGCCTAGGTACAATTCTAGATAGCTTTGAAGGCTTCATTCTGTCTACTCTGTGTCCTGAGCTTATTCTTGCTATACAGAGGAGAAAGGAAGAGCAGTTTTGGTATGTAGATGTTTAAATATAAATAATTGGATTTCAGCTAACGCCCTCATTAGACTGAGGGTTTTCCAGAGGAGAGCCACAGAGTCTTTGTATGCAGCTCTTGGGGCCTTCTAAGTCATTACATCCATTGAATATAAAACTGTTGCATTGCAGGTAAATATTTCTATTGCTGTCCTTGCCTTGATATTCCTTTGAGTATGTGATCAGGAAAAAAAAGCCTTGGGTATCTGTGAGTTAGCTCGTGCTACAGACTGGTTAATGTTTGTGGTGAAGGTGGATGTAGCATATGCCCTGAAATATGAATGTTACTTGGAATTGTTGGCTACCTGGAGAGTTAAATCAGTCTGCTTTTTGGGTTGTGTGCACTGCTACCCTGGGTGTACTAGTACTCAGTGAAACATAAACTGCTGATGTGTGATGCTCTTTCCGAACCCTTGCTTACTCTTTCTGGAGTTGCCTCTGCTCTGTATGCATTAAGAGCTTTGCAATAGGTAATGTGAACCTAAATCTTGCTAGTAACAGCTGTTTTGTAAATTTTTATTAACAAATCTAAGTTTAAGAAAAAGAATTTTTGGCAAAAACATGGATTTTTGCCTTTTTTTGTTTAAACAACTGAAAGTCCAAGAGCAATTCCATCTTTCTGAGCAACTCTGAAATAACTTAAGATGCTGCTGGCTTTATTAGCAATTCCCAGCTCTCGTTTTTGCTTTTTTTTAAAGTTTTTAACTTGATTTCCTAATGTCATGTAACCACATCATCAGTTTTTGTTGCATTCCCACACCTGCAACGAAGCTGGGTCTGAGGACAGAGACTGAGAAAGCACACACCTCCTCGCCTCATACATCACAAAATCATCCTTCCCTTTCACCCTACTCCTTCCAGCTGGAGTCTTGTGAATTTATGAGCTGCTGAGCAGCGAGGGATGCCATCCTTTGCTGATGTGGGTTATATTTGCTGGAGATGTGGTGAGATCTTTCAGAAGTTTGGAAAACTCTGAATTCTTGATTAGTTGTTGCTAAACAGCTCGAAGGTGAAAGCAGCGACGTCTTAAGGGAAGTAAGCAGTTCTTGAGTGTTCTGGAAATGCAGTATTTAAAAACTCAGGCTTGTGATTGGAGACCTCTCAGCAGCAGTGGCAGAGCTTAGCTGCCCTTTTCACCTTCTGAGATAACTTAAAAAATAAGATATATAATAAAATACTGTCTGCCAGCAAACATTTGAATTCGGAAGACACAGCAGTAGAATTCTATCATGCTCAGCTTCTGCAGTGACACTGAACTGGACCAGAATTGTTTCAGAGTGTTTAATTTGTTATGGTATGTATACATGTTCTTTCCTGGTATCTCATATATTTCAATTAAGCCTGAATGAAGAAGAAAAAGTAAAGCAGCGAGCTGTTGCTGCCCAGGGGTTAGGCATGAGGCTTTTAACTGTGGAAATGTCATTTCCAAGTTGAAATTGTTCTAAGTGAGTTTTCTGGAAACTGTATAGCTGCAAAAAAATTGCTGAATGATTATTTTAATGCTCATGCTTGAGGAGCAAAATAAGAAGGAAATAGCCCTGTATGTCACTGGTTAGCGATGGAGTATGCTCTGTGGCTTTCCAGGGATGCCGAGGGCAGGAGCCAGCAGTGGGATGCTGGATGAGCTTATGAGTTCTCACAGAGTTTGGGAAGTGTTTGGTTGCCCTCAATGCCTGTTCTGTTTTCCTTTCCTGGCTCTTAGGACTAATTCATTGTCTTAGCTTTTTGGAGCACCTTGCCTTGGATGCGCTAATGTGCCCAGGATACTGCCGATCACGGACAATTTCAGCTCATCAGGCTCCGCCAGGCGAGGCTGCTGCGCAGGGTACCTGGGAGTTGTATTTTCTTCATTTAGCATCATTTTTGGGCACTCTGCTTCCTCAGCAGATGGCATTTTTATCATGTTTTTGTAAAGTCCGTATGGCCTAAAAGAGAGAGTATCTCTTTAATTGTAAAACATGACCACCTGTTCTGATTTTAATGAATGCAGTGAGCATTCATCTTCATATATCTGCTTAAAAATAGCTGCTTCAATTGAATTTAAAAAAAACCTCAATTGGGCACCAACACTTTGGCTGCTGAAATAATCAATTAATAATTAAGTGGTTAATTTTAGAACTCACTGGCCTTGCCCATTCTCTTGGACTCATTGTGATCAGAGCAGACAGTGATTGATTGCCCTGCTGATGCTGAGAGGCACACGTAGTGCTGGGGCCAGATGCTGGCAGGCTTCGAGCTGTTCATTGTGATATTTAAAAGGTGAATGCAACTTCATGTCTCTGCTCTGCGAATGAGCTTGTCTTTCCTGCTCTAGCTCATCCCTCTCCACATTGCTCTGGCTGCTCACTCGCAGCCATCCACAGGTACCCTTTTCCATGCCACCCTCTAAAGGATAAAATCTGGTGCTCCAAAGGTATCCTAATGATAAGCCAACTGGAGAGGAAGTTGAAACTGTGAGCAAAAATAGCCTTGGAAGGCTTATCCACTAACTGGCTCCTAATAGAAAGCCCTGATAGAATCATTCTGTCATTAAAATAATAGCTGCTGGGTTTTGACACAGTGGGGTAATTCCACAGTTTGGTGTAAATGGTGGAGAAAAGTTGCTATGGCTGCTTGGAGCATCTGCTTTTACAGGGCAAGAAGGGAGAGCACCAGAAACCTCTTACCAGAGAAGTCCCTGATCCCATCTGGTGCAGAGAGCGAGATGCTGGAAGCAGCTAGAGAGGAAGGCTTACCTCATTTTACTGAAGGTGTTTCTGATACAGCCCCCATGTCCTGCCATGGCCATCAATTAGCCTGTTAATACGGAGGAGAAGCTACCCTTGCCAGTCTGACATGGTCGCTGTAGCCTGGTCGATGTAAATCCAGTTATCTCTCAAACCACATGGGATTTTGAGACAGCTGGGTGTTGCTTGTACAACTGAGACCCCTGCCTTGAAATGCTATGCAAATACAAAAATAACCATAGCTATTGGCATTTAAATTCACTTCTATGTAACCTCTGTGATAAACTTCCATTGGTAGGGTGTTATTTCAGTGGGAGGAGGGTCAGAGCAGTTTTCAGCGGACATCTGGGTATTGCAAGTTGCTCGGTGAGAAAGGCGTCTGGCTCGGTTTCCTTCCGTGTGTGTGGCCTTCTCTCCCTGCGCTTCTAAAATAGCAGGGGATAATTAAATGAAGTTCGACATTAAAGGCTGAAAGTTGGGAAGAGAGAAGCTTATTAACCTTGTTGAGCTGGAAAGAGTGCTGGGCGTGTTTGGGGTGTGAGTCTTGTGGGGTTTTCTATTCTTATTTTTCTGTTTTCTTGGGAATTGATGTTTAGTTGTGCAGAAAATAAAATGTATCGCTAATTCTGTTGTGAATCCCTTTTATTTGGTTGTGGCACTGCGGCACATCTGTGAATTAAATCTTAAGAACTGGAATTTAGTATGTACTCTCATTAGCAGAAATGCCAATTCTCTTGCTTGTTAATAAAATCAAAGGAGAGAAGCAAAAACCAAAAGTATGGAGGTTACCCATTTAGGGTAAGCATAAGAACTTTAATCCCCATTTCCCGTGATCCCGTTTAAGTAGCAGACAGACTGAGGTTTTTAGCCTTGGCTTCTCCAACGGTTTTCCAAGAGGGGACAGCTTGAAGAAAGAGAGGGTGGTGCAGGGAATTAGAAATGACAATTGAAGTGGCAGAGTGGGGAGCCAAGAAGCCAGGCAGGAGAGGCGAGAGTTCTTTTAGCTGCTGGCTTGCACATGGGCCAAATGGGGTATGCAGGGGGACACATGTATGTGCACACACACATGTGGATGCACCTTTTTCCCTCACTCACTCTCTGAAAAGCTGCTTGGACCCTTATGGACTGAATTTTAGAGCTGTTTTAAGAAGCCTGCTTAGACACTTCTTTCCT
This sequence comes from Stercorarius parasiticus, assembly GCA_013396915.1. Taxonomy (NCBI): domain Eukaryota; kingdom Metazoa; phylum Chordata; class Aves; order Charadriiformes; family Stercorariidae; genus Stercorarius; species Stercorarius parasiticus. Next base: position 167,157 of record VWZL01001873.1, on the reverse strand, counting down.
ACAGTGCAGACTGTTTATCCTAGACAAGGCTTTAAGTGAGATGTGGAAGCTGCAGGCAGGACTCTTATTGTGAGCTGACTATTAGAGGTCCTGTAATTAAATTCTGCCCCTTTTCTTTCTCATCTCCAGATCACTGTGTTCACTACTACGATCTTCGCAACACTAAGCAGCCAATCATGGTGTTCAAAGGGCATCGCAAGGCAGTCTCCTACGCAAAATTTGTAAGCGGGGAAGAAATCGTCTCTGCGTAAGTATTGCCTTTTATTTAGGCTAAAAACTTTGTAGCCCTTGCTTTCCAGTGCTCTTCAGGGTCATTGTGCAAGTTCATCTCTGTGGGTGGGTGAACGCAGTAGCTGCTGTGCTTTTGGGAAGCAGATCGTGGCTTTTTCTTCTAAGACAAAAATAGAAATTCGTTCCTGGGATCGCTCTGCTCTGTCTTGTGGAGCGAAAATGCTCAACAGGAATACTAGGGCAACTAGACGTAGCTTCTGACCACAAGCCCTAACTTTATAAAAGAAGAGTTCACGTGCAGCTTCCCAAAGTGCTGTGTGTGCAGAGGATGCTCCTGACCAGAGCTCTGCTGTAGAGAAGGCTGCTGGCAGAGCCCTGAGGATAGTAATCTGCAGTAAAACACATCTGCTGAGTGACAGAAGTGATCAAATGATGCTGCTATGTCTGAAGAGGAGGTTTAGGCCACAGCCTGAAAGCAACTCAAGTAGGACTGACTGTTCTGTTCTCTGGTGATTTATTAATCTGCTCTGTGAAGGCCCTTTTTAGGATTATACTTGGGTTAGAAAGTAGACAAGAAATAGTCGTGTTTTGTGGTCCTAATGGTATGCAGCTTTTCAGCCAGGGTAGACCAAAAGTTCTTCTATGGAGGCCCTGAACAATAATATTCCTAGAGCTGCCCCAGAGCCAGATGTGGCTGCCTCAGTTCTAGGTAGGTTTTCAGTCATGTGGGAATGAGCGTGTCTGTCAGATCACATAGTGGAAGGTTTGAATGACTGGCTACAAGCCTCTTCAATAGTATGCACCCTCAGTAAGTTTGCAGACGACACCAAGTTGGATGGGAATGTCGATCTGCTTGAGGGTAAAAAGGCTTTGCAGAGGGATCTGGACAGTCTGGATGGGTGGGCCGAGGCCAGTGGTATGAGGTTCAACAAGGCCAAGTGCCGGGTCCTGCTCTTGGGTCACAACAACTCCATGCAGCATTACAAGCTTGGGGAAGAGTGGCTGGAGAGCTGCCTGGCAGAAAAGGACCTGGGGGTGTAGGTAGACTGCCACCCGAGTATGAGCCAGCAGTGTGCCCAGGTGGACAAGAAGGACAACAGCATCCTGGCCCGTATCAGGAACAGTGTGCTGAGTAGGACTAGGGACGTGATTGTCCCCCTGTACTCAGCACTGGTGAGGCCCCACCTTGAATATTGTGTTCAGTTTTGGGCCCCTCACTACAAAAAAAAAAAGACATTGAGGTGCTGGACCATGTCCAGAGAAGGGCAATGAAGCTGGTGACGGGTCTGGAGAACAAGCCTTACGAGGAGCAGCTGCGGGAGCTGGGGTTGTTCAGCCTGGAGAAAAGGAGGCTGAGGGGAGACCTTATCACACTCTACAACTACCTGAAAGGAGGTTGTAGAGAGTTGGGGGTCATTCTCTTCTCCCAAGTAACAGTCGATAAGACGAGAGGAAATAGCCTCAAGTTGCACCAGGGGAGGTTTAGATTAGATATTAGGAAAAATGTCTACGCTGAAAGGATTATCAAGCATTGGAGCAGGCTGCCCAGGGAAGTGGTGGAATCGTCATCCCTGGAGGTATTTGAAAGATGGGTAGACGTGGTGCTGATGTACATGGTTTAGTGATGGTTTTTGTCAGTGTTAGGTTGATGGTTGGACTCCATAATCTGAAAGGTCCCTTCCAACCTAGATGATTCTATGATTCTGTGATGCTAGTAAACCACAGGTTGGTTCCCCACATGGTGGGGAAAATGCAAGCAACCTTGGGGGTTGCAGGGGAATCTCTGATCTCAACATGCTCGTGTGTAATGCCCAAGGGCGACAGGGATGGATCACAGGGGTAGAGATAGTCCCAGAAAGTGCACCTGCTGCCTGGTACTGAGCTGATGATTATCCAGCTTGGCTCTGTTCCTTGTTTTCACAGTTTGCTCTAGAAGCCTGGAGCCAAAGCAGAGCATTTTAAGGTGTAGTCAGGCTGCTAGTGAGTTACTCTGAGCTGTGTGATGGAAGATTCCCTGGTGGTTTCTGGTAGTGTTTATATTTAATCAGATCCTCTTAATTTCCATTAACACTATAACTCTATAAGGGTGCAAACTCATACCTAGTACAGAGAAAATTTAATTTAATGCTTTGAACCAAATCTGGATAAGAAAGTGTTTAATAGAAGCAGGAGGAGGCTGGGAAAGTTTTACAGTCATGGAAAGTTGTACATGCCAGTGGAGCATCATCTACGGGATGTTTCAGGATATAATGCCCCTATCCTGCTTGAGCTGACCATCTGAGAAAGCTTAACCCGCAGTCCTGGGAGGAATATTGACAGAGCTGTCAGACTTGGACAGGCAACAACGGGGGGAGAGGACTAACTGGAAGGTTCACCTATCTTTTTCTGAGTGAACAGAAGGAAATGTCAGAGTGAGCAGGTTATTTTTCATGTTTGTCTTTTGCAAATTGAGGAGAGGAGATGGCAGTAGTAGTGCCCAAAAATCAGGCACTGATTTCTTTTAAGAAAAAATTATATGTATATTCAGATTCTCTAGATTGCTAGCTAAAGCTGTTTTATAGATTGCATTGATTTACTTTGCCTTGTAGAGTTAGGCTTTGACCTCAAGGGTGTTCAGAACTGCCTAGTATTTAGCACAACACATTGATTGCAGTGCTGATTTACAGAGAGACAGGTTTAACTGAGCAGCGCATCTATGGTATTTTTTTGGAGAGGGTATGAAACAAGAGCAGCGGTGTAACACCAGCAGAATCAATGGCCTTTTCCTCTCCTTGCAGTCCACTAGTGGATAACTTTCTTCTTTTATGGCATGCTTATCCTAAGTAATGCAAACATGGCTGGAGCTTGAAGGGAATTTGTTAACAGTAAAAGCATTCCATTAGTAGTAGACTTTAAGTGTTTTATTTTAATGACGAGATCTAGAATGTATGCTACTGAAATGCAGAGGTTAAGTGCCTATACATATGAGGTCGTCTTGATGGGTTAGCTAATAGCAGAAGCTGTCACAGGAATCTGACAGCTTGTAGACCAGGAATTAGTCTTTTGCTGCTTTACCCTGCCTTCAGAAAAGTTTAGTTTCTAGGCAACTCTGAAGCTTTTGAAAGCAGCATTTTAAAAATATGACTGCCCTAATAGCACAGAAGGCACCTCCCTGTACTTGTGAGCCAAAAAAGCAGTGGTATATACCTTTTTGCCCTTTCTGCTGCTGCTGTAATAGTAAGGACAAGAGAAGGGAAGGCAGAGTGATCAGCAGTGTAGGGCAGGGATGGACATGGAACAAGTATCAGGCAGAGAAGCTGAATACTCTCTTTTAGGGCCCCCCTTGGTCAAGACCTGGGATGAGGAAAGCGCTCCTGCTTAAGTCAGAGTATTACAGATAAAGTTCACACCTTTGTTCTGATCTGACCTCATACTATTATTACAAATGAGTAACAAATCTTGCTGCAGCTCCCTTATCTCTCCTTTGTCATTCCAGCTGTCATTGAGGGCTGAGATAAGGTTTCTGCAGTATAGCATGAGGTGCATCGCTACTCTTTTGTGCTATATTTTTAGGTAAATGTGACATTGGTGCACAGCTAACTTGTTATATCATTGGTAATATTTGATGAATATTGGGTGGATTTTTTTTCCTTTCAGCTCTTCATATTCAGAAGGCATCAAGGTTGGGTGATGTGACTTGTAAGAGGGGAGTGTTACCCACCTCCCTTTCCTCCCACGCAGGAGGCTGACAGGTCCTGCTCCCATTCTCTTTCAAATTTAAAATCAAAACAGCACTACCCATTTCCTCAAGGGTGGCTTCACAGGGCTCCAGTCCACCACATCAGCGTTTCTTCACCTACTGTGGAGTGTATTACTGTAAGTCAGTGAGTGCCAGAATATCAGAGCCTGGCAACTGCTAGAGAATAATGCCTGGGAAGTGAGAGGAGCTCATGTCCCATCAGGCTTAGGGGAATAAATTAATCCTGTATCTCCCGGAAACCTAAGATTTTCCTATTTCAGTTGAGCTCTGCCAGCTGGAGGAGACTATACCTCTACCTCCTCTCTTTTGCCAAAGGCAAAATGTTTGCTCACAATAAGTAGAAAAATATTTTGAAGGCAGGTATGTTTGTATCTGGGGGAGCAATGAAAAACATCAATTTTGATTTAATACCAGCAGAGTTTGTATCTTTTTAATAGTAATATTTAGCTTTGCTGCCAAGGTGAAAAAACTGGAAGTTTGAGATCTGTATGCACGCAGTCTCAATTACACATGAGAAAACCACATCATTTTAATGCTAATAGCAACTCTGATCCCCCATAGGTTTTTATATGCTGCTGCTTGGTGTTGGGCAGAGGGATGACAACATGCTTTCAGGGCAGCTGGAGAGGGAGGAGGCTGGTTCCTATATGAATCCTGTAAAGACATGAATGAGAGTTGTAGGCAGCACGAAGAAGGGAACAAATTTCATCCATGCTGTAGAAATTTGGAAAAAAAAATAAAAATATATATATATATATATTCAGTGTGTCCTGGATCTGGACGAGGCAGTAATGGCCCAAGGTCTGTACAGTTCAGTGGAGGACTGTCATTGGTAGGAGAAAGGAAGAATAATGCTTGGGGGAAGTTTTTTATTTAAACATGTAATGTGTTTTGACAGGCTTCTAAAATAACATGATACCTTTCTGAGTTCAAGCTGAGTTGCATATGATTGGAAGTGGGATAAATACTTAGAAGTGCGCTAAGACTTTGTACATTTACATTGCAAGTAGGGTGTTAAGGAGCAGGGTTGCAAGCAAGGAGTATCGGCAATATGGCAGCAGGGTAACTTCAGGTATTGTTTTCAGGTCAACAGACAGTCAACTGAAGCTGTGGAACGTAGGGAAGCCTCACTGCTTACGCTCCTTCAAGGGTCATATCAATGAGAAGAATTTTGTTGGGCTCGCATCCAATGGAGACTACATTGCTTGTGGTGAGTAGAGCAGCCATCCTGACAAATGCTAACGGGACTCCTCAGAGTTGGTGCCTCTCCAATTCCAAAGCACACCAGCAGTTGTATTATGTAGCTGCATGGGCTTTTTAATAGAGGATTATTCTGAACTTCCCCCTTCCTTTCCTTCCCAGGGAATGGCGTAAGGAGCCCTGAACTACGGGGGTCCTTGGTTTTCTCCCATTTCAGATGAATTATTTGTATATGACTATTCAGACTTGCTGTCACCAAAAGTCAGCTGCTAATGTAGCCACTGTTGGTATCATGTCTTTCAAGTTTACCAACTGACGCATCTTTCTAGGGAAGGGCAGTAGCCTGGACCACACAAGTGGTCCTGTACTTGTCACTTGGTATGGCATTCTGCATGACGAAGCAATAATGCCTTCATTGTGGACAGCTGCCTAGAAGACTAAATCATCCTGAAGCAGTTACCCCTTTAGCAGCTTCTGGTTTTTTACTGCTTAAGCTGGACTGTTGAATCTCTATAAATCCACAAGTCTTGGTGGGAAAGCAGTGGCAGGCTGATTGCTGTGGAATGAGCAGGACAGCTGTGCCAGCACTGAAGAGAGGACCTTAGTTTGTGTATACTCTGATCTAGGTACAGCTTGCAAGGCAGAAATTGGGATGGATTTCTAAATAAAGCCTGCACACTGTCTAGTCTCTCTTACTTAAACCTCCACAGACCAAACTGTCGTACTTGATTACAGCAAGCAAAACTGTGATAGTGCCTCAGAGCTGTAATGCTGAGCAGGCTGAAGATAGTGGTGTTTCATGTGGTAATGCAGATCCTCTGTTCTGCCCTAAGGAAGTTGTGGGGGACGGTTGGGATCCTGTATGTTTTGCAAGTGCGGTGCATACTGCAGTTGTCTTGTAAAAAAACCTGTTTGTGTTATTAAGCATCATGAAAGTTTGCTGTGGAGCACTCCCAGTTGCCAAGGCACCACTGTGGAACTACAAGGAGGAAATGTCTGGTCTTGCCTTAAACAATGACAGAGCTAAGAAGCCTTATTTCTTTTCCTGATACCAGAACCTAATCTTGTATATTTATTTATTTTTTTTATTTCTAGGAAGTGAAAATAATTCCCTTTACCTATACTATAAGGGCCTCTCAAAGACACTGCTGACGTTCAAGTTTGATACAGTTAAAAGTGTCCTGGACAAGGACCGGAAAGAAGATGACACAAACGAGTTTGTGAGTGCTGTATGCTGGAGGGCACTACCAGATGGGGTAAGCTTTCTGCTCAGACATCCCAGCCAGGTGCAAAACAAATGCCTCTTGCTTTCTTACGAAATAGCATTGCTGAGGGTTTGACTGCACTTGATATTTTCCCGTTTATTGGTGTTGCAGATCAGTGCAAGAACATGAAGATCTGCAGGGTAACCGAACCGCTGGGAGATGGTGGGGGAGAAGGGACTGCTATGCCCTTAACTCTTCCACCTGGGTGTTTGAGTTTCTCTGCCTGGCATCTGAAATCCCAAAAGTAGCATTGCATGTCTGGCACTTAATGTTTTTTGTGGGTGCATTATCAGGTTTCTTTTGTTGCTTTAACGAAGGCAGCTGCAGATACTTGCCATGGAACCTTATCTCAATGTTACTGTGTCTATATGGGCTTGCTCATTGACGTACAGCCCCTGTGTTTAGATGAGTAGATATGTAAAGGAGGCAAGCCCGAGCTGCAGTCACCCCAATGACTGTTCCAGTGACACTTAATTCATATACATAGCATGTGTACTAATGCTGCAGGCAAACCTGACGCAGCTTTTGTGAGAATGGCCTTTCGGCACAAGGCTGCTCTGGAGAACAAAATACTGCTTTTAGATTCAGAGTACTCTTGAAAACCTTGCATTAAAAAAAAAAAACAAAAAACAAACTTGAGCAAGTTGTATGTACAAGGGTTTGCAGATCAGATACTTAATGGGCTTGTTGGGAGGCAAAGGAGAGGAGCTCATGCTAAATACAGTCTTCCAAGTAGCTGAAGTGGAACATTGCCTAATTGATGTCCTGAGATGTTGTGTTCACAAAGATAGTGTTTTGGAAGGGTGACGTCTACCAATCTGTTTCTGTATGAAGAAACTGCCCCCACAAGTATGATTCAGTTGTTATTGGTATAAGCTTACTTCAGATAGGCAATTCTGAATCAAAATAAAAATAAACCTGAGCATCTGAAACTGCACTTCAAAAGTAAAAAGTGAGCTGTTGTAGTTGAATGGTGGGCATGAGTAAGTGATGTAGGGCCACCAGCTTCTTTCTGTCTGGGGATTTAGGAGGATTTGCTATACGCAGATGTCATGTCTCAGATGAAGAGTGGCTCTTAGAAGTTGCGTAATCCATCTTTTTGCTGGATAAAAATGTGCTGCGGGAACCTGTGTGTCCAGAAGTGCCCTTCCCTGAACTTTCTTCACTGCAGTGTTTCTATGTTGGGTTGTCCTGCCCACTGACCTCCTGTGCAGCTTTTCTACAGGCAACAGCCTAACAGTGGTGTCTCACCCCTTGTGTTATTTCTGTTGCTGTCCACTCCTTTCATATCTTCCTTATCAGCCTTTTCTCTGATTAATGTGCTCTACTGTGATAGACCTTCTGCTTAAGTGACTGACAAACCTTTGAGCAGTCACCAAGGGCTGTCAAGCAATTCTTCATAACCAGTATGAAAAATATTGTGCAAAAATGTAATAGTTAAATCAGACCCATCAAGATTGCACCAAATAACGTTCAAGCTTCAGTCCATTAAGCAGCATTCAGAATCCATCGCTATTCTGATTATTATGGGGTTTTTTTTCCATCATTCCTCTGCTTTTCCCTGGGCTTCTTCTAAATGAGCCTGTTTCTCCTGTGGCAGCCACAGTACCTGGCTCTCTTTTGTAAAGAAAGCAGCAAAAAACTGCCTGTGATCTGAAAGCCACCTGCTGAGTGTTTTGCTTCTGTGTTTTACATCTGCTTGTGGTGCATGCTGTCCTGCTTTACATACTGAGCAAGCAGCCTCACTTGCTTTTGCCAAGAGGCCTGAATGCTTCCTTGCACCATCTCTCCAGTCCCCCTGAGACAAGGAGTACTCTTCAATGATGCAGCCACACATTTCTCTTCCCTCTTGTACCCACGCAGCGATCCTCTCTGACCTAATTGAGACTTTGCTCGTGTTCTTAGGAAATCACTGCGCAGCCAAAGATCACTTGTGTCCAGAAAGCCTTGCTCAAACAATGGAACTATTTTATTCTCCATTTCAATAATGTTTCTTAAATTTGGCATAAAATTTTGTAAATGAGCTTCATATATACAGGCTTCCCTAAAAGCTGGTGTGTTTTTTTAATGATGCTCGGATAAACTAGAGAAGGCCTTTGCCTCACAGTGCTGTCCGCGTCTGTGGGAATCGGGGAACCCACAGCCTATTTCTGGCTTAATTGCAGACTTTGATCCTGGGTGAGTCACTCTGCCTTAGTTTCCTAATTATAAGAGCTACGGTGCCTACCTTTCACCGCTGGCAGTGATCGCGCCTGCTCTGCTGAAGGGTGCCTGCGTCGAAGTGGCTCCAGCCTAGCAGCTGTACAGAGCACAGCGCGGGCTGGGAAACCTGCCCCAGAGCCAGAGGGAGCACGTCCAGGTAAGCTTTATACTGGTGTGGGCGTGCTGTTCTCCGTGCCTTGCTGGGCTGGTTCAAAGCTGTCTCGCTTGTCTCCATGCCATGGTCACTGGGCAGTAGCTTCAGTTTGCTAGTTGGAGTGTTTCCAAGGGGGGAGATGCAGACTCTCCTCCGTTTCCCCACGGTGTTGCTCTCAAGGATTGTTCTTTAATTAACCTTTCAAGATGAGATGAGTAAGTTTCACATCTGTCAGTTATCTTGGGAAGCATGAGTACATGTACTCCTTCACTTCATGCACTTAAGTGCAAAATCTCGGATCCTAATTAAAACTTAACTAAAACTTTCAGATGAAATGTCATTGATTCTTTCTTAAATCTATTTTTATGTAACTCAAGCTTTTACTTCCTCCTGAGCCAAAGTCAAGCTGTACCAAGCAGCCCTTGCCAGAAGCCAATTTTATTTTTTTTTTTCCCTCTGCATTGGTTTCTCTTTGCTTATGAAGATGCAGGGACCTTTTTGCTAGAGCTGTCACCTTTCCAACCACAGAGATCTGGCCAGCACCTTCTTTCAATGTGTGTCAAAGCCATAATGAGGGAGAGAAACTGTTCTCTGCAAGTGCTTAATAGCATTTTGCATCAGGATTACTCACTTTGTAACTCTTAGATGATGTTTAGAAATAAGCACTAGCTTGAAGGCTAATAGTTTTGTTAGACTCTTTGGGGAAAAAAACCAAACTAAAACAATCAAACAAAAAACCTCTCAACAGGTACATAGAATCATAGAATTGTTAGGGTTGGAAGGGACCTTAAAGATCATCTAGTTCCAACCCCACATCAGGAAGCAAAGCTTTGCTCTGCTTCTTTCAGTGCTGTGTTTTGGACAAAGGTAAATAGGCTGTTTAATATTTTTTTTTTTAAATAGCACTTATTAATAGTTTGTGGGGAAAATAATTTCTCACTTCTCATTTTACTCTAAAAATTGATGAGTATCTCAAAGTAGAGAAAGCTTCACGACACATCTGGTCTAAGTGACCTGATAAACATGAGTTAGGCATACAGATGCATTTCAGAACCTTCCCTGACCCAAATCCTTTTATTTCCCAAGTCAGGGATTTTATAATATACCTGTGCCATCCTTTTGTTTCTGTCACCTCAGCAAGATGCAGCCAGCTCAATTTGAAATGTGAATCTGGTCTTGAGGATGTCTTGAGGGTACGTTCTTCTATTTCATTAGCACGTAAGCAGACGATGCTCTTGCATATAGGGATCCTCTTGCATGGGGAAAGGAAATTATAGTAGACGTAGTGGCTCACTGCGGCCAGGTGAGTAGAGATGTTTAATTTGTCTTGGGAGGGTCACTCCGGTTTTGTCTAGGTATGTGAGTAGTAGCTGGAAGAGATTGGTTTGTACTTCGTTTTCCCTTATGTGTCCTAGGTTTTCCCCTTCCCTAAAGGGGGCACCTTTTGTTTGGACCTGCTTTGCCATATTGCAGAGTTCAAGATGTGCCTCATACAGCTGTGTTAAATAATTGCATCTCAAGTAGACCCTTTCCCAGTCATGGTTAGTGTTTCTCAGAAAGAAGCTGTCAAAAGAGAAACAAAGGCTGCTCCCAGGACAGCAAAAAGGTATTACTGCTGAACACAGAAGCAATTTGATTATGTAGATTAAGCATGGTTCAATCTATCATAATCACTGTAAAGAAGCCATTTAATTTTATACTTGTTTGCATGAGTATTCATTACTGCCGATAAGCAGGTTGACCAGGGAAAGATTTTTCAAGCAGAAATGTTGAGGCTTTGATACCATTGAGGAGATAGAAATAAGAGCAGGAGAATGCCATGCAAATTAGCTTAGGTAAAGCTTTATGTACATATATCTTTTTTCTTTTAGAGGGGTGAAGAAGGGAAATCCATTGAGAACAGTGCTGCAGACCTTAGCTGAATCATCTCACAGCAGTGAGCGGGTGGGTGGTGGTATGTGTTGGATGCATGCTGAGGTCTCCTGGTGCTTGGGAGGAAGGCTCTCAGAGCAGCAGCATGGCAGTGCTATGAAAGCATCTTCTCTGCCTGATGAGGGAGAGCAGAAACATATTTTCTCAGCTCGTTGTTGCTCTTCAAAAGTCATTTTAATTTAGGGGAGTCTTGAAACAATCTAGCCATGAGTGAGAGAAGCCAGCTCTAGGACTCTGGGCTTCAGGTTGCCTCTAGGCACTGTCATATGATGGAAGTATCTCCATAATTAGCCTTGCACCTCTGAACTTCTCTTTGTTAATCTAAGAGGATGGAAATATTCCCTTCAAATACATTTTTGGTGCATCTTTTCAGAAAACAAGTTTTTCTTCCATTTATTTTTCCTTTCCTGTGAACATACAGCTTTGTTTCTTAAAGATGTCTGGCTTGAATTCTTTAAATAGAAACCTGTAATTGTACCGCAGTAAGCTGGTCACTTAATAGGACTGTAATCTTGTTCACTGATGAAAAGTAGCCATCCGTTGTTTGCTAGTAGCCTAATAAATGGTACACAACATACACAGGAGCTAGTCAGGGACTCTGTTATTTACAATCAGCAAATTGGCTCACTTCACTGGAATTAATTTAGCTAATACAAATTATTTCTGGAAGTGATTCATTGCCATTTTAAAGCACTAATTAATTTGGATGACTTATGAACATTAAAAATGAAACCTCCTTTGTCATTCCCAAATAACCAAATGCTTATTCAGTGTCATTCTTAAGTAACTTGTATCGACTGTAACTACATCTCTTGCAACTTGAAATATGAATCCCAATGGGATTTGGGGGAGAAAACTAGTGTAAGACTCAATATTTTTTTTTTCTGCTTTGCTGCTGAAATTTTAAAGGCTCAAACAAGTGAGATTTTGACTTCCAGCTTCAACACAGTGTTTTATTTTTGCAGGATCCTCAACTAGTTGTTCAGATGTTGGTTAAGATATACCTAGGTAGTAATCCAAAGTTTATGAGATAAATGCCTGCCTGGAGTATTCAGATCCAAGCTGTCCCTTGCCTGCCTCTGATACCAGCTGCTGGCACTGGTAGCAGCATGAGTAGCTCCAACCGCAGTATTTTTCAGGGAGGATGCCTGCTGTTTTCTGACTCATGCTTTCTTTCTAGACCAGGGCTGGCCACATAGCGTTCATGTGCAGCATCTCCCAAACCACTATTAGTGCAGGTTATTCTCCAGTGCAGTACCACACTACTGCTTCATCCTGGCAACGCGGAGGTCTTCATCTTCTCTCTCATGATTGGAATGCACAGCAGTTTATGGGAGGCTAAGGATGAGCAGCTTTTAAGAAAAGCAAGGAGATGTGACTTTGATTGGGTTTATTCTATGGGTTTTTCTCCCCCTCCTGAAAATCTTCAAAGATTTTCCTCTCTCCCATGGAAGCTGTCTAAGCCCTGTAGCATGCGAGATGTGAAGCTCTCAGCTCTCTGTGTGATGGCTTCCCACTCCACTTGACATGCCCTCTGCTCTCTGGCCATTGGCAATGCTTTAAACAAGAAGTTTTCTATTACTTTTATCACTTTGCTGCTTCACACTTTCCTTAGGTAGTAAATGTATTTTATTTCTCTTCTTCTTCCATCCTACCTTTTTCATGTCTATTCCTCTGTTACTTGTTTGAAAAACTCAAATCTTTGTTAAAACCAAGAATATCAAAAGGTACATCAACATTATGCATGCTTGAATTTTTTTTCCCCCCAAATCTTAGCGTATGACTTATGTCTATCAAGACACACTGTATATATTGTTTTATATGCTGCTTGAAAACTCTTTTCATATTCAGAATAGTTCTACCTTGCAGATAAATTATCACAAGTTCAGTATGTATGCTTCTTTGCTGAACATACTCATGTACTTTCATACCCGTATCTCTTCAAATGCTCATTTTGGGCTCTTTTTTTTACTGTAGCTAAGGAGAATTAATTAAAAAAAATACTCAGGTGACTAACAGTATTTTACTCCTTATCACAACCCTTGGAGTCCAACTGCAGAGAACTTCATGGGGAAAAATCATACTCTTATTATTAACAGATCATGCATTATATTGAAATTTCGGTGTGTTGACACTTCAGTCCATGTGAAAGACCATCTTGATAATGTGATTATGCAAATGACAGGCTTCAGGAGAAAGTGTTTAATTTTGAGTCTTCTGTAGAAGAAGAAAAATATTGGTAAATGTTCTTTCGGTATTGCCTCTCCCCAGTGGCAGGACACCCTCTGAGCGTCTTCCCTGGTGAGAGCAGCCGCTTGCTGGACCCCACCGCTGCCGCAGTTGAGCATGGGCAGGGATGAAATGTGGTTGGGGGGGGCGGGGGGAGGGGGGAAGAAGCATATTACACCATTTATTTTGCTGTTTCAGGGCTCAAGGTGGCACTACATCAGTGCCTATGTTAACTCTTCATTTCCTAGATGCAGACAGCAGCTGGCCCTGCTGCCGATGCCAACAGAGGGGATGAATCTGTCACTTTTGTTCAGCTCTGGAAGTTCAGGTCCCCTGTTGTACTGCAGCACTCTGATATTCTAGCTTCTATTTTAAGAATAGCTTCTCCAAGAAATGTAGGTGGCTCAGGTTTTTCTTCTTTGTTGGTTTTAAGTTTACATTTGCAAACTCAATTTCTCTCTCCTTCTGCAAGGTGAGGCTTTTTTTTTCCCCTGCATAATCGCAGAAAATTGCCAAGGGGCTGATGGTTTTTTTGAAACTAAGGCAGATCAGTCGCGCGTGTTTCATGAACGAAGGCAGCATTTACTCTTTCAGACTTTTACAACTGATGCTTGCTTACCAGTGTGTCTGTTCTAGTGCCAAGAGAAGTAGACAGCATGCTGTAGATTGGACTGAGGTCCTCTTTATTAGAGTCATCTCTTTCCTAGAGCACGTGAATGACATAGTGGTTGACATAACTCTGAGTACTGTTGACATTACGGTTCCAGTAGCTGATCCCAATGGTGCAGCTGTACAGATAACGGATTGCAGTTCATTGCTGGTGCAAGCAGAGGTCCGAGCAGGCTCTCCTTTTTTCTTAGGCTTTAAAAAAATAAGAGCATCCCAATGCAATCACAAATTGTATTGCTATGATACATGCTATGAACTGGGGATGCAAAGAAGTCTCTGTGCAGCTGTCATTAAACTTGTAAGTGGATGTTTCTCTCCTGTTGGGACTCTGCTGCTTTAGTAACCATCAATTCTTTATTCAAGTATGAGGTTTTTTTAACAGATGAACCCAAGTCAGGAATTCACCTGCAACCAGGACTTCATTCCAGACTCTATTCCCAACTCCGTGCTGAACCATAATGTTGCAAGGTACAAGCTGAAGTGCAGCAGTATGTGTTGTGTGGCCTTTTGCACAAGCTATTTCCCAAGCAGTACGACTTAATAGAAATTTATTTGTATTAGGGTGATACTCAGGGTCATCCTTATATTATATATTGGGGTGGAGAGAGAAAAAGAGGAGATTTGTATTCAGAGACATTTGCTTTTAGAATTAAATAATTGTACAACTGTGTTCTTTCCTTTTCCCACCCAACCTCTGCAGTGCTGCTGTTGAGCCCCTTGGTCTGCACTCTATGTATCCTGCTGGGTTCTAGAGATGATGATTAAACAATTGATTAGGCTGTTGTAAGGTTTGGGTTGGTTTGTTTTATTTCTTTTCAAATGATGCCTGGAAACCTACTTATGAGTTGTAAGCTCCTCTCTTCCCATCCTTGTTCTTAGTGTTGTGCCTTTGTCTCACAGGCATTTCACCCTTTATTGCCCTAGGGATTAGAGGTGTCAGGCATGTGCGCTCTCTTCCACCACAGCTCTTAGCCTTTGGGTAGGAAGGTTCATCCCTGGTATTTTCTAGGGTTTTTATATTGTATATTATCCATAGTGTCTTGGAACAAACTCCGTTGAAAGCAGTCATTGTAGGAGCCAGGCAAGTTTTGCAGGTACTGAGCCAGCATCTGTTGCCTGATTTCAAGCTCGAACCAAAGATGGTCTCCTCCGAGTCAAGAGCATCTCCTACATGAGCATCCTTTGCTTTACTTTCCACTGCTAGTTCACGATGGCTTTTTTTTTATAAGTCCCATCTATCTGCTGAAGTGTCTGATTGGCACTGAAGTCTCTGATTGTTTTTTAAAACATTCTTCGGTGCATCTACTGATGGCAAGTCCTGCCAGGCCACCATCATTCAGTAGTCGCAGCTCATGACCTGCGTCAACCTTTTGCTCTAGCACTCCTAATTAAGCAATTTTAATGGAAGGATTTAATGTTTTACAGAGTCTAAATGAAGTGGAAAAAATATGAACTGATTTTTTTCTTTCCAGCACAAGATTTTGATCAGATAATTTAACCTCTGGGTGAAATGGAAGTAGAAGCATTTATGCACAGGTGGTTTTCTCTGCAAAAGCTTTACTTTATGTAAGTCTCTGCATTAGTATAGTTACTGCTTGGCTTTGGGCAACTGTTCTGAAGGTTTTCATATGCTTTCTGCCCTTCTGTTATCAGTAACAAAACCCCGAAGTGTTTTGAAACCCAGTAACTTGTGACCAGCTTAATGCCAATTGCATTGCATGTTAGTAAAGCAAGAATTAAGGCTTTTATGACACTCCTTGTAAAAACAACTGCTCAGACTGGTTTTCCAACAGCAACATGGATTTGTAACCTTTTAATCTATTTAAATAAGACTTAGTTTCCTTTTGGTGATGTTTTGATCTAATTCTAGCTAATGGTATATGAGCTAGCTATGTGCATGGAGTGAAAATGGTCGCTCCTTTGAAAGCAGTCTCATGTCTGAATTGAAACTACCTGGATATGTAATTAAGATATGTAATTATTTTATATAGGATACACACAGAATTACAATAATCAGTCCTTTCTAAGGAAGAGAAAGCTACTATGTCCGGAAAGTTGTGTTTAGTAATTCAATGAGTACCTTTTAGACAGAAATTACACTGTTAAATTTGGGGTTGTGCAGCTGAATGGAGTTGCATTCACCCTTGCACGAGGTGTTTTGAATTCTGTGAGGGAAGCTCTGCTTCAAACAATTACGTCTCTTATTGTATATCGTAATCGCTTCCAAAACTCTTATCTGGTTGCTAAAGCTGGAGAGAATTGAGCTGTTTGGTGCAGTACTGGATTTTCTAGTTTTACTTTAATATGTCTGAAGTGAATATTAAGCAGAGAGATATAGCCGGGTCAGCCTGGGGAACTGGCCGATGAGACAGTGCATTGTTTCCCATTTACTTATAATAATGAGAGATACTGGAGGGAAGATAAACAATATTACATATACTGGGAAGAAAGATTGTTTCAGATCCATTAAATTAAAAAAAGAGTTCCTTTTACCTGTAATCTGCAGATAGCACATCAATTAACTCCAGCAGGAGTAGGAGAAGCTGCATTCCTCCTCACTACCCGTGCTGGCAGAGGCTCAGTGCTGCTAGCCAAGTTTCCCAGTGTAAATCAGGCATACATGATTTTTTTCTCCCTGGTTTCCAGGTTGATCAGTTGAGACCTCGTTGCCTTTTTCTTCCAAGAAAGACCTTCTACAAAGCCGACTGCTCTGGCCAAGTTTCTTCTGACCACCAAATAATGGCAAGCCCATCTAGTCTGGGGAGTATGTGCTTGAGGGATGTCTTGACTTGTTTAGAGTGAAATATCCTTGATTAAAATAGGAGGTTAATAGTGCTTCTGTGTGCACCTTGCTTCACAACTTGCACATTAACTCAAATAATTTTGAGCCAGTAGGAGTTAAAAAAAAAGAGAAAATGAGCTGGAAGTGAAATACAAATGTCCTTATTTAGTACAAAAGGATTCATCTTGCTGTTGGCTTATTGTTTTCGTTAGGTTCACACTTGACAATGCAAAAGAAGAAATTTAAGTTGTTGGGAAATGTGTGAAAATCTGAAGTAAAACAGAAGTTAGCAGCTTGTGAAACTTCTCTTCTAGTGTTAAAGCAGGCAGCAGCCTGCCCTGGGAGCTTGCGAGTTTTCTTTGTTTCAAAACTTAAGTGTATATATATTTAACCTTGTCAAAAGTAAGCAAAGATCCACACTGTGAAAAATCACTCTGCTGATGCTCAGATGTTTGTATAAGAAAAATACCAGCTTTACAGATTTCTCTTGGATAAATGGGTAAGATGTGCGGTTACAGGGTGAAGGGATGCAATTTGGCTGTTGCTTTCGCAGCGTACCCTTGAATGCAAACTCAGCCCCTCTCTGCAGCCATCCCTCTTCTTCCCCTCATAAAACTCCTTGTTTTTCCCTCGAGAGCAGAGTTGTCTGAACATGGAAGTGGGGACAAGGACGGTTTCCTCATAAACCCACCACAGTCACTGAATCTTTGTCTTTTGCTGTTCATCATGAACCTGGGAATTACCCATTCTGGAGTGGGGAGGGGAGCTATGAAAACTTACTTTTCTACAGATTTTTGAAGTTCCCATTTTTTTCCTTTGCGAGCAGGTTTGAGGTGGGTTTGTGATGCAGACAAGTGTATTCTCGGCCAGGCTGGCGTGTCTGTACTAATTTCAGGTAACATGAATGTGGAATCTGGGTCCAGTTTACTACAAATCAAAGTTAATGAAGTAATGAATGTGACGTATGCCAAACTCCATTGTCTCTCCTTATCCAGACAAATGCATACTGTGTATGTGCTGCGTGTGTGGCTTTTTTCAGAGGCCATTTCTTTATACTATCATTTATTTCTTCCTTGGAAGCATTTGCTAGGGCAGTAGATGATCATGAATTCTTCACAGGAGCTCTTCTATTGATGATTGTAGCAGTACACGTGAGCTTGCTTTGACAAGAAATAAGTCATGTGTAGTCCTGAGAGAGGACAGTTATTTTTATTTTCTTATAGCCACAGTATTTTGTCCTGTATTTCTCACCATCTGTGCTCTGAAACGTTTGAGGTGTCGTCAGGCTGAGAGAAGAGCAGGGGCTACCTGCCATACGCTCAGGTTTCAGCTTAGTGGCTTCTGTTGAGGACTGAGTCAACAGCAGCATCTCTTCAGAAAGACTATCTAAAATCTAGGGAGGATGAAGCAGATTAACTAAAAAAAAATCAAATGCCAGAAGTGTTTGTTTGTCTTCCCTCACCCTTTGTCAGCGGAGCTCGGGTTTGTATTCTAATATTTAGGTAGCTGAAGGATATTATAAAATCAGAGCTGCTATGTCGCAACACAGGGGGTTTTGTTCATTCCTATAATCTGGGTAGGAAAATGACATGATTTTTTTCTTTATATGCTTGAGTCTTTTTAAACTTCCCTTTTTGCTATTAGTGTAGTTGGTAGCTTAATGGATTTCTTGATTGTTGAGCTGCTCTTTTTGATACAGTATTGTTAGTCTTTGCATGCATTCAAAATGACAGGGAGAGTTAAAAACAGTCATTTCAATTTGAGATATCTAGAGATAATTTTTTTTATACCCAGTATATGAAAATAACTTGAACAGCAGCAGAATTATCCATTGTAAGAGAGATGATTTTACTTGTGAATTGGGTTTAAAGATAAAATCTGCCTACTTCCTGAGTCATGGATTTCCTAGTCATTGCTCTGTTAAGATTAATCGGGAGCAAGACTTAATCCAGAACAAAGATGATTGAATTGTCCTTAAACAGTGATATAGAACATTACCCAGATCTCACTTTATTGAAAGCCTTTTTTGGTCTTGCAGTGCTGAGAAATCACGAGCTGTTTGTGAGTACATCATGTGAAGAAATTTTTTTTGTGCTCATTTGTTGGCACATTAGAAAGTGAAACGCTTTGGTTTTTTGGAATAAGATTGTTAGGAGGTGTTGGATGGAATGGGTTAAATCTGTGTAGTGTGTTAGCTAGAAATTATTTTGGCATGCAACAAGAAGGGCTCACTCCACCTGCAAAAGCCTCTGATGGCTTAAAGGTCTGCCATTAGCTGCCATTAACTGAGCTGCTGATGGGTTTGTGGAGTGGCCAGAACAGAAAATTAAGTACCTTAAAGCAGCTTTGTTTCCTCTTTGGGAACCCAGAGAAGGAGAAGCTCAGGCTCCAGCTACCCAAGCCTGTCAGGCAGTGTGTCCGGCAGAGCCACAGCACAATCCACTGCTCCCCTTCACTGCCGCCAGCCCCAAGTGCTCATTGCCAGTGCAGTGATGCTAACAACAAAATCCTGCTTTTAAGGGGTTTCCAAGCTATGACATGTGAGCTTCACTAACCCCTCAATTCATTTCAGGACTCCTACCTGAGAGTGGGCTGTGATCAGTACTGTTGGGAGCTGGCGATACTTATTTCAGATGCACGTACCACAGTTAAATAATTTAAAAAAAAAAAAGGCAAAAAAAAGCAGCTTGCTGTTTAATGGCCTTGCTGTAGGGATGCTGGCAGGCAGCACACTTGGCAAGCTGTTCTCTGGAGTTTAGGAGCATATTCAAGGCCAGGAGATCTAGGTACTTATTAATGGCACTGCAGCTTCAGGCCCTGCTGTTAGCTGGCAGTCACCAAGCAAGTAAGAAAGGAGCCGTCAGGGCTGCATTTAGGGTGGTTGGGGGTGTGTGCGTGCCCCGTGCAGCATCTCTTTCTTCTGGCTAGAATGATTTTGACCTTCTGAGTTAAACTTGCCCACTTAATTGTATTTTCCTATTTGAATCCTCTTTTCTTTAGCTTATTTGCATGTGGTACATTGTATTTCATTTAGGATTTGACATGGTTAGAAGCCCAAGATAGTGTAATAAAAGGCTGTTTTAATCATGACATTTTGTAAGACTGGAAGCTGCTGGGACCAGTTGTGGGCAAAAGAAACATGTTTTGTCCACCGTTGCAGTCTTCCTAGAGCAAAGTGGAGGTCTCTGTCTGCTTTAGGAGAGCCAACTAAACTGGATCGTTCACTCCATATACATGTATTATCCTGTAATGTGCCAAGACAGTTCCTGCAGTGTCCTCGGCAGCAGCTCTGCTGCCCAGACATGATGTCCCACCACATGGGGACAGCCCTTGGGCAGGGTTCTGTCTGCCGCATCCAGACCTAAGTATAATTACCAAGAGTTAACCAGCTCGGTAGTTTACAGCAAGACTGTAATAATAGTTTTGTATTAAAATGCTCTTTTTTTTAAAGTCCTCATTAGTTTTAGCAAACTGGCTGTAGAGGTGATTACGTTCTGGTTGGAGTGATATGCATGAGTGGAGCAGGACTGCATGTCCTGTGGTTCCCCTTCCCTCTCAATTCTTCTTGCTGCTTCAAGAAACAGTCATAGAATCATAGAATGGTTTGGGTTAGAAGGGACCTTAAAGATCATCTCGTTCCAATCCCCCTGCCCTGGGCAGGGACACCTCCCACTAGACCAGGCTGCTCAAGGCCCCATCCAGCCTGGTCTTGAACACTTCCAGGGATGGGGCATCCACAGCTTCTCTGGGCAACCTGTTCCAGTCCCTCACCACCCTCACAGGAAAGAATTTCTTCCTGATAGCCAATCTAAATTTCCCCTCTTTCAGTTTAAAACCATTACCCCTCATGCTATTGCTACACTCCTTGATAAAGGGTCCCTCCCCATCTTTCCTGTAGGCCCCTTTCAGATGCCAGAGGCTGCTATAAGGTCTCCCTGGAACCTTCTCTTCTGCAAGCTGAACAACCCCAGCTCTCTCAGGCTGTCTTCATAGTAGAGGTGCTCCAGCCTTCTGATCACCTTCATTTGCTCTAAAGCCAGGTTTACAGCTTCAATTGAAAATGACTGCGCAAAACCCCATCAAAGCTGTGCGTGCCCCAGAGTTGTTAAAAAAAAATCTAAAAGGAACCTCGGAGTGTGTGAACTTCCTGGGATGCCAGGGGCCATCACCTGTGGTTTGCTGGTGCCCCAGGAATGACCCAGTAAATCTCTGTCTGGCCAAAGAGCCAAGAAAAAAAAAGGAAGAAAGGGAGAAAGGATGAAATTGCACTCTCTGAGGTTTGGGATGATTATTAAGTGCTGGCCCACTGCCTGATGACTGTCACTGGTTTGCAGGAGTGAGACAGATCTGGGAGAGGTGGCTGCAGCTGTATAGCTGTGCTTTTAATTGCTAATTAAAGTTACTGTTTGCATTTGGGGTTTTCCTTTTTAAAGAATTACATCACATTACATAAGAAACTGCTAGCACTGTTTGTTGCGCATATTGCACAACAAAACTGGCAATTTGCTCTTGCTGCTTTGCTGGTACACCTGTATTTCACCTATTGTATACTTTTGCTTTCCCATTTGTTTTGTATGCCTTCTGTCCTGACAGCCCTTGTTCTTCTAGTCCTTGACTCCCCTCCCATGAAGAAATACAACCCCATAACGTTTTCCCTTTTGTCTTTATAAACAATAGGCAGGCAGTCTAACAGTGTAAGTCCAAAGCCAAGGGAGCTTTGCAGATTCAGCTTGACAACTCCTCTCTCTGAATTATTTAAAGGCCATAAACAAAAGAAAGCCCATCTTTGAGCTTCAGGTGACTTCTCATCTAGTATTGTGGAGAATGCCTGATAGGCGAGTCCTGCTAATTTTGCCCATCTAAATACATGGGATTTAGTAGAATAGCAAATGTGATTAGAATTCAGGGCTACCTCTTGGTATATCTTGGGGGAGGGGATGTTGCAGGGAGGTGAATGAGGAAGTCAAGGAGAGGGAAAGTGGAAGGTGAAGGGAAGAATAGGGAATTTCTCTCTACTTGTAAGAATCTGGATTATTTCCCCCCCCCGCCCCCAATCAGTGAACTTGTCTAAAGACATCCTATGTCTTTCTTCTGACTTCAATCTCAGTCCTTGGTGGGGTAGGTTTTTTTACATCCTTTGTTTTTAAATTCAACAGCTGAATGACCCAGTGATTTCTGATTTCTCAGGTGCATTTTTGTTGCTGGTTTCGCTTGTCCTTGTGGATTTGGGAGTATTTTAGATGGATGGGATCAGGGAAGCGAGCAGCAGAGCACAATTGAGTCCTTCAGATGATGCGAAGTTCATTATTATCTTTTGAATAGTTCGTTCAGCAGAACAAAGTAAGGAAGATGTCATGCTTTGCGTTTATTGTACTAAAGCTATAAAGCTGTACTCTTAACATTCTTTTATATGTAAGGCATAGCTGTCTTCTCTTTCCACTCCCTTGTCTTCCCAGATAAATACAATGGAGAAAGCATCAGTAGTAGCATATTAGAGAAGCAACCTCATGTGTATCATCTGTACGCTGTATGGTTTTGTTTAATGAAATTCTTCACCTTTTATGTACAATCAGACCTTACTAAAATTCAGTTTACCGTACTGTCTTTTTCAATATCAGCCATACAATTTGGTAATCAAATTTTGCAGTGTGGTCTTACTTTGAAAACTGACCTGCAAAAATGGCTTGTGGGCTTCAACGTCAGGGATTCTACCACCTCTTCCCACTTACAAATGACAGATTGCTCTCTTTTCCTGACAGCCTTGCAGACATGACCCAGTGCAAAGTCCAGTTTGGCTCCCTTTTATGTACTGTCATAATGATAAGGATTTATGGGGACCACACTGATCATAAGCCGTGCCAGCTCTAACCCTGTCCTCGTCTGTAAGAGAAGAGATGGTTCTGCTGCCTGTGAGAGGACGCCCAGCTCTGCTGCCCCATCCTTACTTGTGATTACCCTGTACCACAGGAACAGAAGGCAGTAAACTTTTTTAACACAAACCTATGACTTGAATATGTGCAGGGAGAAAACTTGTGCTTGTGACATTAAATGCAGTTTCAGATATCATCAGAACCTGCTGCCCGCAGGTGTAAGCTCTAGCCATTTTTTGTTGCCAGTCTCAAGTTTATCAACATCTCTTCTCCTTCATAATTTTCCTGCATACTCTGGCTAGTGAAAATATGTGTCCACTGCACTCAGGGCATTTTTGAAACAGTATATTGAGGAGAGAAAGCTTCCTATTTCTCAGGACTGGAGAATGTCATGTAGCTTGGTACAGCTTGCCTGGCCTTGTCTGCGTTGCGGAAATTTTCGGGTATGTAGTGCTGTGCTTGATCCTGTTATAATATTAGCTGAATTGGATGTTGAAGGAGAGCAGCAGGCTGTGAATTCTTTCAAGATTAATGGAAACTTTTGTTTTACCTTAATTAAACGTGCATTCCTTAAATTAAAGTCCTCTTTCCCAAATAGGTGTATGTTGTAAATAGTGTTAGTATAGATATAATTTCATTAAGTTTATACACATGCTAATGTTATTGTTTGTGTCTTGATTTCTCTCTGCAAGAAACAATTTGTTCCTTCTTTTATCTCACCAGGTCGTGGTGATTTCACTTCTGTGGCACACAAATATATGTGTCACGTAGAAAATACAAGAAATATGTTTATTTTTTTTTCCCCTGTAGTGGCTTATGCTCTGCCACCTTGCAGGCAGGTACCCTTCCCGGTTCTGTTCTTACCATCGAGCAGCTGCAGCCCTTTGGGTGGAAGCAGCCTCCAGGGAAGAGATATTTTTGCTCTTCTGCTGTGCCTTACATCCCCTCCTCTTGCTGTCGTTCTGCTTGCTACGCAGATGTCTAGTCCCCGTCCCTCCCTGCCTGCAACCTCTGCTGGAGATGCAGCATTTTACGTGTGCTGTTGTTCCCCCCCCCAGCACCCTCAGTGCTGACACTTAAACCCATAATTCTGTTCCTGTTGGTAGTAAATATACTATTCCTGGCTTAAAGAGAAAATAAGGCTTTGCTTTCCGTGGCTGCCAGACTTCTGGCCCATCCAGTAACACAATTAGAAGGCTTGCAGATGCAGTGAATCCTTCTTTTCCAGCTGGCATGAGCAAACCATTCAGAATAGTTAATGTGTTTCACGGATACTGAGCAGTCAAGTCCCTCTGCAATGTTATTCCAAGACCTGTTAATGAAGTGTTCAGGATTTTAATATATGTCCAGAACTTTCAAAGTTGGTTGGTTTGGGATACTGTAGTATCAGAGTTCAGTTTGGTGGTGGGATCCCAGTTAAAAATGCATGGGTATGTTCAAGGGATGTTATTACAGTTAAAGCATACAAATTAAATGTCAGAATTCAGGTTGCATTAATGTGACCCTTTTTTGCATCTTTTTGTCAGGCCAGTCTTAGAGGTGGAGGTGGTTTTCATTAGGACAGTGCAAAGAAGTGACAATTGGCAGGAGATCCAATTTATTAGGTGTTGTCCAAACAGATAGCAAGTGACAGCTTCCTGCCCCAAAGAGTTGACAGCCAAACTGTAGAAAATTAACAGTAGCAGAGTATGAATCCATTATCAGTTTTAAATAAATTGATTTCATCAGTACATCAGCTGTATCATGAGTTCCTGACAAAGTGTTCCCCTGTTGCTGACCCAGCCAGCTTGACTCGGCTTGGTTCTCTTTGTCATTCCTGACACCTCCTATGATTAACCCATTCTCCGTTATTGATTGGCACCATCTGTGGTTGTAAGGCATTAATTGTTAATTGTTCTTCCACTTTTTGCTTTGAGGAGACAGTGGCATGTGAAGGGTTTAGTAAGGTGGGTTTTTTCCCAACCTGTCCCACTAACACTGGACAGCACATATTCCCACCAGTTACACATTGTAAGACCTCTTTCTCCAGACATTAGTTTGGGGCTTTATCTGCCCTGTCTTAACCCTGTAGTAGGTTTAATACCTTAATATTAGCCAAGTCTTTCTCTCTCTTGCTTTAATTAGGTGAATTCTGTGTTATTTAATCATCTGCACACCCTGTCTCAGACTGAGCACTGTACAGGAACTGGTGACTTTGTGGTTACTCCCATGTAAGCAACACTTTGTACGTCATTTTGCTTGGAGAAGGGAGGCTCTGCATCCTACCATCATGACACCGACTTCATATCAATACTCAGGTGCCTTAATCATAGAGATCCAGTTGCTAAAGATGTTGAGGAGATAAGCTCCTCTTGGTTTCAGTGAGAACTTCTAAAAATCCATCCAGCTTTGCTGAGACGCACACAGTTGGGTTAAGGGGACTGACACTAGGCATCATCTGGATCTGAATCATTTCGTCACATGGTAATTGGGAAACCTAAAGTATTTCCACAGCAGGTAATTTGCATACAGAGTAGAATTCATGATTTTTGGAAAAAACAAGGCTGGACTTGCCCCATTATGGGCTCTTGGACTTGAATTCTAGATGGCTGCCGGGCACTATCAAAAAAACTCATCCCTGATACTGGGCAAATCAGTTTGGCTGACAGCTAGAGCCTCAATCCCAGGCTCCAGTGTTTTTCTTCACCAAATGGGGGAAGCAAACATAAGTGTTGGATGTAGAACTGTAGGTTGAAGGCACAGAGGAGCATGTCCTTAAACAGAGCTGCCATGGTTGTGTGGGTGCCACCATTGTCTGGGACCGCTGTGAGGGTCATCTCCTAGATGTGGGAAGGGAGGAGGAGGTGGCAGGATGGGCTCTGTGTGGCCTGAAAGACTGGTTAAGCTATGGGTTTGTAGAAGAGTTGAGGATATTAGGACATCGGATATTTTCCAAGATTTGTAACTGTTCAGCGTGTTGTGAGCAGAGTTGGTGTCATTCAGGAATTTCTTGCTCTTCTCCCGTGTTCCTGGCATGGGAGCCTAGTGTGAAACTCCCCAAGGGTTGGGTGAGTTGTTGGAACACTTGGGAGATACCAGACACTCATGTAGGTCTAGGACCTATGACTGCTAGGTAAGTGTCCTGCATCCCATGAGCTTAGATGTGTGCATAGGTGTGAGCTGTGGGAGTGGGAAGGGTTATTAAGTGTTCTTCAAAACCCTTGGCTGGATATCATGTCGGACCCAGCGCATTCAGCCTCACCTGACAGGCTGTTGCAGTTCAGGGGTGATTTTTAGCATGCTTGATAGCAGTGGTTTGTGCCCCTAGTCTGTTTGGGAGAGGAACACAGCTGGAACAGATTTCTCATCAGCAAATAAGTAAATACTGCAGTTCAGAAAAGGAATGCTTATTAGGAGAGTTAAATCTCAATAGTATTTTTCCCTGCTTTTTCTCTTCAGCGCCTCATTGTGAACATCTGGATTAACCTTGGGCAAATCCACTGAGTGTGTTGCCTTGGTTTCCCCACATGTCAAAGTAGGATAATACTTAGCTACCTCACTAGGACATTTGTTACACTTAATTAATGTTGTAATGTGTCTTTGGTTCCTCTGATAAAGTGTGCTGTGCGAATGCTAAGTTGTTTTTACTGATTGGACTGTTAATTAAATGTGCACATATAAATGATATACTGGCATTACAGAACTAAGACTTAATAACTTAAAATATTAACGTCAAGGTGGTTGGGTCAATTTTAAGCCTGTATCATTCAGCTATTTAAAGACTGAAACTAATGGCAGTGGGAGAGTAAGGGAAGCAGCAGCTGGACCAGCTAACGGCTTATTTTGTGGTATTTCTATGTGGGGACTGATTTAATAACAGAATATGAACTCCAGTGCCTGGCCCAGGGAAGCCACTGGCAACATCAACAGTGCGCTGAGCTTTATAGAGCACAGATGTGTCACCTAGCAGTGATCCCTCTTAGCCCAATGTTTGTCAGCCTTCGGAGGCCTGTGCTCCAGTTCAGCCCAGCAGCTGATGTGTGGTATTAGCTCTTGTGTACCAGGAAAAAGCATGAAAGAAAGGATATCTGGGGTATGTCTGTGTCTGCGAGGCTGCAGATGTGGATCATGTTCTCCTGTTGAAAGCTCCTGGCCCAGCAGCAGTTTGTTCCCAGAAACTAACATGGTGTTTCAGTCTCTAACCATAAGGCTTCTGCCTCCTTTTATTCTTCTATCCTCTGTTTTTTATCTAGGCAGATGTTTCTGAGGTGAGAATGAGCTGTAGCTGACAGCCCAGGCAGGGACCAGAGGAACAGAAATGTCATCCTAGTGCAGTAATGAGTTCAGGGATCTAAAAGTACAGAGCTAAGAAAAGAAGATGGCCTGTGGTGGCAGATACAGTTGGCTGATTGGCTACTGGGACCAGAGAGAAAGGTTAGCCATCATCTATTACCTTTCTGAACCCAAGGAAGATGTGCATGCTGGTGTTGGTGCTACCATGTTGGAAGCAAAAAGGTTGCAAAGAAAAGGAAACTGTTCTGTAAGCAGGATTTTCAAAAGTGGGTTCAAAAGGGGAGGGAGGAAGAGGTGGGAAGATGTACACAGTGCTTTAGAAGAGGCAGTCGAAACTCAAGAACAGAATGCTGAAAGTAGGGTTTTGATGAGAGATGCTGTGTGAGGGACAATGATCTCACAAATACAAAGCCCCGGAGGATATGGGACAGATTGTCTGTGAAAGATGAAAGCATTCTTGTACAAACTAGGGAATTGCTGATTCAAGTGTGAAGAAGATTTGAAAGAGGGAACTGAGCAACTGAGGAGTGTTGGGTACAGTTGAGATGGAAGAGAAAGCACTGACTTGGCAAAAAGGAGAAGGAAGAAGAACAGAGAAGGTAAAAGGGATGGGAGAAACACATGAGGGTGAAAGAAAGGCGTAAGAGAACCAACTAAACATGAAGCAGGACTTAAATTGGAGTTTGCCCTTCACAGTAGGGCGAGGAGCGTGTTGTAAACTAAAGAGGACTAAGGAGCTGGGAGGCATGGGAAAAGATGTCTTTTAATATCTTGCAGGAGTTTCCCACCAGCATCTATTCCTTCCCAATGCAGCAGCTGGGAGTGGTGGTCCTTGCTGTGCTGCAGGACTGGGCTGTGTAGCACTCGTGGTAGGCTGTGCTGTGGAGTGCTCATCTGTATAATTTGTGGTAGCTTGGACTGAAAAGGCTTTTCACATTCTACTGATTTTGTTTTATGGCTCCGATCCCTGATGGTTTGACATTGGTCTGCACAAAATCAAAATTTAAACCTACCAGATTTAGATCATATTTCTGAATACTCTCATGCAGATTGGTGTCCATTTCTTCAGATCCACATGTTGTTTCTGATTGGGGTTTGGAAGGGAATCATAAGTAACAGTGATAGTGATAGTAATGACAGCATCTCGGGGCTTGGATTTGCCAGATAGAGCACTGACTGGCAGGGCAATGTGACCTTGGCTGGGGAGAGATTAAATTCATCACCTCCAGCATGATGTAATGACTGACTGCAACAAGAAAGGAGGAAAATGTATCAGTTGTAGGAACGCAGGTCTTGGACTGGGCAGTTGTCAAGTGATGTATATGTTATGTAGAATTGCCAAATGAATATTTCGAAACTTTAAGTATTAAGAGAATAGATGCTGAAAGCTGTTTTCACTAAAATAATGCCTAGCCACTTCCTCTAGGAGCATCTGAAATCCCAGGATATACCATAGGAACAAGCTTTAGCGACCTTGTCACAAGTAGACAGACAGTGGAGCTCAATATTCCCACATATAGAGGAGGAAAAGGCTAGCTGTTTGGGGGAGGGGGGTTAATGCCAACATAATTTGGTTTTAACATACGTCTCCCTACTTTGCCTGATGGGGAGTGTGCAACAGCTGTTAGAGCTGTGTACTTCGCTTTGCAGTAGATGCAGAATAATAAGTGTCTGATGAGTTATTCTCATCTTGAGTTCTAAATAAATTAGGCACTCACCAAAACCAGTTTTGTTCCGGAACAACTGAATTGCTGAGGCGGTCGCCTGTAATATATCAACAGTTCCTGGGATGGGCTTTGTTGGCTTGCTCTCCTGCCTTACCAGAGCTTTCTTTGCCTTCTTCCCATCAGTCTCACTAGCCTCCGTTTCCGTCTTGAATTCAGAAGACAGTGTAGAAACAAGCAACTTGGTGCCTTTGTGCAGCACCGTACACACGCATACTTCATTTTCCTCTAGCCTGGTCTACAATTACTTTGTTGATCTTGTTTTCTTGAGAGCTACATGCTGAAAAGAAAGGTCATGCCAAGAAAAAGTGATTTCTCACTTGGATGAGAGATAGCTTAGTACTTACTTGAGTGTGTACATTGGAGCAAGGCTTGGACTGCTTTCCCCTGGGCACCCATGTGCTGTGAATACAGAGGCCTGGGTATATATGATAGCAAATAAGCTTCCAGTTATACAGCATCTTCTTGTGTGCTGAATTTGGTCTGAATAGGAGTAGAAAAATGCATTAAGTGTAAAATCCAAAAATGAGAAGACTGCTTCTTCAGGGAGCAGGAAAGAGGGATATATTCATGGATTGAGAGTCGCGGTTAGAAAATACCAGATGTGGAAGTGTCAAAAAGACTTGATAAAAGCATTCCTGCTACAGAGGTTAAAGTCTGGAATTGCAGAAAAACGAGGGCAGGGATTCAAGGAGATGCTGAATTTCTACCTGTGCACGTTGCCTAGCAAGACGTGCTTCATCTTGTGCATAAGCTGCAAACTCTGTGTGATGTAAGATGATGAAAACACTAATTTGTTCGAAAGCTTTTTTCCCCTTTTATAGTGCATCCATGAATTCCTACATGAGAAGAAACTATACACGTATATATATGATTGTAGGCAAGTCTTTCTATAGAAAGTGAGCCAAAGGAGTGCCGTCATCTGTAAATCTGTGGGTTAATGTGTTAAGAAAATACCTTTATTATGCTGTGCAGGTGTAATTGTGTAGCATTTATAAACTTAAAAAAACCAAAAGATTGTGTATTTGCAGCTGGATCTAGAAGGAAGCACAGACGACCTTTTTCAGATATATTGAGTTGTTGCTTTTTTTGGGGAGCCCCAGATAAGCCTAAGGAGGCTTTATCTCTGCATGTACAAAGGAATTACCTTCAGAATGAAACAAAAATCCAGTTTCTAAGGCTTAAAAGACACAGTTTAGGCATGCGTGTTCTGTTCCAGGTTTAAAACCTAAAGAGTTGGGTGTTGTCGCTCCTGAAGTGTCTTGGTATGACATCTTTCGTATGTAAGACCTCGTTCTTTAAAAAGTGCTCAGTTTAAAGGAGTAATTAATTTCTACTTGGGCCTGATGTTCACAGTATAGATAATATTCCCTTAAAATTGTTCAGAAGGGATTAATGGTAGGTGAGCATGATGGCATATAAACGAAATTCTGGTGCACAGGGAGATAGTGCTGTTTGCACCACTTTAACCATCCCACTGTGCACCCCTTCATCAATAACAATTGTATCGCAACAACAGCAAAAAGAAAATAAAATACTGTGTGCAACACATTATCCTGCTCGGAAGAAATCTAATCTAGCAGTTTAGCTTTTGAAAACCTCTTGATTTTTGTGCACTGGGGGTTCCTCATGTTTCCCAGGTTAGAATTTGTAATTTTCTTTCAAAAACAAAGGCTGACTTGAGTCTTACACCAAGAAATAACTGGAGTTCTCAGGGGAATTAGAGTGAAAAGCCATTAGAATCTGCTAATTATGAGACGAAGATCAGTCAAACAGTGGTGGTCTGTTGGGGAACAGCTTTCGCACATCTTGATGTATGAAAAGGCTTCGTGCATGATGTCAGTGGGAAAAGTTTCAGTGAAATATGTCTTGCAGACGGTCTGCAGCTCAGTCCTAAAAGCCAGCACCTGAGTAATAGTTGCATCTTCAGTAAAGAACGAGTAGGTTTACTCTTAAAGGGCTTTTTGTGCAAACAGCACTAGATCTAATTCAACTATATACTTATATTCTGCCTATAAATAACATAAGACAATGACCACTTGCATGCAAGCTTTCTCACCCAGTGTATTTTCCCATTGTATCAATGACTTTGCTTAATTAGGCTCTAGTTCCTTTGAGTAAGTGTTCAGGGTTTGTTGGCTGTGAGTCTATCTGCTTGAAAGAGAATTGCTGACAAACCAGCCCTTTGTTAGCAAATATGTCTGCTGGGGTGAGAAGTTAATTTAAAATAAGATCTTTAAGAATCCTAACTGTGAATCCATAGAACAAACCTAGTGGAAAATCCAGAAAATTCATGCTTACCTCGATGACTACACTGGAAGTCTGAAGCGAATATGCTTTATTTGTGCAGAAAAGGTGAGATAAGAGAGACAAACTTCATGGCCTGTAATTATTTATAATACCATGAAAGTCTGAGATACGATTTTTAGTCCATCGCGTGAACAAGTACACATGGTATTTGAAGAGACGCATCTTGCATCTTAATAATCCTCCTAATGAACAACGTCTTCAGCCCATTGTGTTATTGCTGGTACTGGTGGAAGGTAGGGGAGAGTGGAAAAGTAAGAAATAAGTTCCACATTGTACCATTTCTCCTTTAGCCAAACTTTACTCCTTCCTCAGCGAGAGCCTTGCAGGAAGCACAGTTGGGTAAGTTTATTTCATAGTTTTGTTGGGCCAACAGCACGGAGTGCTGCTGCATCTTTTAGTGTGTTGGCTTATGTGGTCAAAGCCATGGTTTTTAGCTACCCACTGCAGTTCCCTGCCTTCAAGTACTCTGACTCTGTTTCTGGTAAGACTAGCTTTTGCAAAACTACCACGTTGACAAACTATAAAAGTGTAGGTTATGTTCACGTGTAAATGTTCGATTCGCAGTTTCACTCCCAACAGTGGGACCAAGATGTTTCAAAGCCAGCATCCAGGCTCCTCCTTCTGTGTAGGCCACGTTCCAGCTTTCCCTTTAGGGAAACTTGCACTGGGTGGTGTGAACTTCTGAATTTGACTTTAAGGATTGATATACGTGGGATAAGAGAGGAGGAATGGTCTCACCAATTACTATATTAAAGCATAAAAAAATAAAAGGATGTGAGTGATTTGTGTTCATCTTGACTATTTTGAGCTCCTTTGGGGATAGACTCTCTATTTTGTGTAAGGAAAGGAAAATGATAAAATACTTGGCTGTGATTTTGCAAAAGCCTGCTGGTGAGAGGAGTGCTTAATTCCTGGAGTACTGCGGCTGCAGGTGGCTGTCCATGGTGGCTCTTTATTAGTGAAGAGGGATGAGAGATGAATCTTGCAGTTACTGGGAGGATGGGTTTACTGCTTAGCTAGAGCATCTGTCTGGAGCTTTCACTTGCCCCACAGAGTTGAGTCTATATGAATATCAGTGTGTGTCCCTCCAAGGAGATGTGTGTGTTAACAACTGTCCATCTGGAGTGACTTCCGTTTAGCTCCCCCTCCCCCAAAGTTTTCTTGCACAAAGATGTAAAGAAAAAGTGGAAGAGCTACAACCTCAGCTGTCCTTTACTTCCTATCACACTGAAGCAGCTCTGACAATTTTCAGTTGTTCAGCTGAGTATCCTCAAGATTTTCATCCAGAGCATTTCTCATTCTCTTAATACTAACTGCTCTTGCATGAATACCAGCAGTCAGAGAGACTTTCCTTCTCCTCCCTTCCTTCCCTGTACAAATTGCTTCCCCAGGGCCATCCAAATACAGAGCTCATCTAGGAGGGAAGGAAATCAGTGTGCTTCAAAACCCAGCTGTCACCGGGTGAAAAATTCTTTTGAATGATGAATGGAATGTAGCAGGTAGCTCATCTACTCAGGAAGGTCCTAAATTTGATTCTGTTTTTCTTTGCCATCAAGAATGTGTTGCAGAAATTTATTCTTTTGGCATAACCAATGGAAGTCCCTTCAAATCCCAAGGGCAAATGCTCCTAAGTTCCCATGGGTGGATGAGTCGTATTCATCCAGTGCCACATCCAGGAGATGGAGATGTGTCAGGTTCGGGACCGAGGTGCTTCTGTCCAGTCTGCCTTTGCTCTCAGGACTGATTTACAACTTCATTTTGCATAATGCCTACCTCTATGTAGATATGTGTCCAGTCTGTAGGCAACAACAAAGATTTGTGGTGGAGTCAAGTCCTTCCCAATGTCAAGGAACTTTCCCTCAGACTTCCCATAATACTGTCTCTGCAGTTGAGGAAAAAGTTGGCATGTGTGGAAGCCTGTTCGTAAGTCTTAGCACAGGACTTCAGCTCTGGAGCATCTTAGAGCTGTTCTGGACATGCACACTCTGTTTAATCTTGACAGAGTCCTGAGGTGCACCTATGTTTGTCAATTAATCTTTCTAAATTAATATGTAATGCCAAGAGACAAAAAGATGCATACTTTTGACATCCCCAGAGCCTTGCTCTTCTTCTGTTGACTTAACAGGACCAACACTCTTAAGCTGTCTCATGTCAATTTCATGGCTGTTCCTGGCATGTTGAGATGCCATGTTATCTCATCACAGGGGACCCAACTGTGCCATGCCAGGTCTCCACTAATTGCTCCTTATCTGCCTTGATGTGCAGAGGAGACGTTGCCACATTTCATCAGGTTACACAGTCCATGGCTTTCCACCAGGGTGCAGTAATACTTGAGATTAGCAGCCACATGGAACAAAATGCTGTCGCTTGGCAGGCAGTGAACCCTCATCTCTTGATTTTCGCTGTGTTTGTTCATTTTTTTTTTCTTCAATTTTGTTTTAGCAAAAGCAGCTGGCACCTTCTGCCTCTGCTGTCGAGAAGAACTACAGGTCCTAACCACCTATGGAAGGTGTGTATGTGGAAGAGTAATTTCAATAACAGATTTCTTCAGAGCAGTCGGGGTGGGTCTCCAACATACCCCCTACCTTTGCTTTGGGAGTTTCTGGCTCCTGCAGACAACAGATTTGGGAGACATAGAGTCATAGAATGGCTTAGGTTGGAAGGGACCCTAAAGACCATCTCATTCCAACCCCTGCCATGAGCAGGGACACCTCCCACTAGACCAGGCTGCTCAAAGCCCCATCCAACCTGGTCTTGAATGCTTCCAGAGATGGGGCCTCAACTTCTCTGGGCAACCTGTTCCAGCGTTTTGACCTTTTTGCCCTGCATAGAAACACCAAGGGATTATGGTAAAGTAAAACATGCAACCACAATGGATGCTGATACCCTGTTTTTCATGTCTGAGATATATCAATGCTTGTAGTGGTGCAGTAGGGGAAAATAGGTATTCTGCCAGTAAGTGATTACAGTGGTTGTCTTTGAGGAGGTGCTGACTCCATTCATGCATGTCCGGGCAAAAGGATTGGTTCAACGTTCACACAGCTGTTGTGAGTTACAAACCTACAGATCTAAGCAACTTCACAACTTGCTTAGGTGTTTAACATGTTGAATATATTGGCTGTTATACAGGCAACACGAAAGGAAGAGAATTGTTTCTTTAGATGATTAAAAACAAGTTACTTAGCTGTGTTCCCAGGGAAGCAGTGCTAGAGTGGCTTAACAAGCAAGTCGCTGTTTGTTCAATGACAGATTTGGTGCTAATTTTGCTGCTGTCCGCTTCTGTTTGCATCTCATGGTTGTGGATGAAAGAAGCAGAGCGGTGATTAGCTCAGACCCTGCTGAAAAAAAACACAGTAGCTTCTGAAGAACAAGAGAGTGAGAGTATATTACCCTCTGGCGTTTTTCTTTTATTTAGCAGGTAAAACTGTTCATTGAACCAGAGTTTATTTACAGTGGTACCCCAGCAGACTGCAGCAGCAGGATGAACTACCAGTCACTCACAGTGCAAACAGGAGTTATTCAAACCCTGGACCATACGTACTCAGGAGTTCAAGTCTCTCTTGTACTGCTCACTAGATAGCTGCCAGTGTCTCTCCCTTGCCTCCAAAATCCTATCGGGCATCCTGGTCCTTGTTTTAGTCCCCAAATCACATTTATATCTGCGTTCCCCCCGGCGAGTTTCAATTCTAATGCTGTTAACCAGAAGCTGGGTGGTTCACAGGATTAAAATATTTTAGCCACCAAAGTAATGGAAACTGAAGCATATGCTTCCTTTGAGGATATACTTTCTTTTCAGGAGATTTGATTTGGAGGATCATTGGTGAGATAATATCGGGAGTCTTAACTAATCCCCTAATGATTGTACCAGGATGAACAAGTCTTATCTATAACAATTAGCCCAGCGGTCCACCACAAGGCTACTCTTACGTGATAAGTGGGTTTTTGCATTCAAAAGGACTCTTCTCCTGTTGCTTCGAAGCTGGTGGCTGTGCAAAGTCCTGAACCTCGCGGCAAGGTAGCGTGCGACCATGTTGGGGCTGGGTCGAGCTGGCTTTCTGCTCCCTTTGGAGCAGGTTGTATTCTAGTCACTGACTTCATTAAAAATGCATGTGTTAAGTGATGGGATAATTATGGTACGTTTGTCTGGGGATGGAAAGCAGCAGAGAGAGAAATTGAAAAATGTGTCTGAGAAAAGATATCAGCTGTCTTTAGAGAAAACAGTTCTCAGCGGGTGGTTTGGCGGTGTACACTACAGCTGCTGGTGCGAGGACACATTCAGGACACCAGTCTGGGAGAAGTGGTTCAACCTCAGCATCTCCAGGGTTGCCAGTGCCCCCAGCACTTAACGTGCTTTAGGTTTGTTGACATTGTATCGTTCCTTTGGATTTTCCTCTGTCTGAATGATCTTGGTTTGGGAGGGTGCACCTGCACTTGCTGTTTGCATCAGGAATGTGGTTTTGAAGGGTAGAGGCTGTCTCCTGTCTGCAGCTGGCACCCAGTTTTTGCCTGGGGGTTGCTTGACTGATGCAGCAGACCATTAATTTGCAGACAACCAGGGTATCTCCAAAGGCAACTTCATCAATTGGCAGGAGGTAAATAGATGCTGCCTTTCTGAATAAAGCAGGGCTGGAACCCTCTCAGTTTATCTTCCCTCCTAAATGGGGTGTATCTGCTATGGCTCTCTAATCTCTTTTTTGTTTTACTTGTCTGAAACCTCTTGGCTGTGGGAGAGGTTTCGTGGCCTCTGAGCAGGAGAGGTTTTGTCATGGTGATTAGTCGGTTTAGTTAGAGTGCTGGAGAACTTT
The DNA here is from genome assembly GCA_013396915.1 of Stercorarius parasiticus. Lineage (NCBI taxonomy): Eukaryota > Metazoa > Chordata > Aves > Charadriiformes > Stercorariidae > Stercorarius > Stercorarius parasiticus. The sequence goes on along the minus strand of VWZL01001873.1, from coordinate 131,773 downwards.
GTCCATATGCTACCAAAAGATGAATATTATTATTATTATTATTAGCCCACTTCACAGGGGGACTGTGAGGATTAATTCATGCTTGTAAATTGCTTTGGAGATTGAGCTGTGTATAAGCACTAAGGATTATTGCTTTCTAATTCTTCAAGGTAATATAACTTCTATAAGGACTTTTAGCCTCTGAAGCATCTTGGAAATGGGAAGAGTTAAGTTCCTTTGAAATTAGATATATTTCTAATGTTTAAGATAAAAACAACTGCTACTTCTCTGACTCTTCTTCCAAAAAAACCCAAAACAACAAACAACCAATGGCAGGTTGTTATAGTGCCTCTTCTTTTTTTCCAGGAGTCCAATGTGCTGATTGCTGCTAACAGTCAGGGTACAATTAAGGTAAGTTATTTCATGCATCTCCTCTTTAAACATTTGAATCTGTTGTTAGTAAAGACCAAGGTCAGAGAAACCATACAGCCAGGAGAAACCATTAGAGGAGGTCATCCCAACTGTAGAACTTTGTAATTTAAATGATGTATTTGCCTCTGGCACATGGTGAAGTGAGCAGACAGCACACCAGCGATGGAACAGAGTTAAAGCAAGGTGTAGAAGAGCTGCTGGCGGCCGTCCATCACCTGCTGTCCCTCCACCGCTCCGCAGGGTCCCGGTAGCATAGAGTCTGGCACAAGCATCTCCCGAGGCTCGTGCTGCTTCTTGTGGCAGTGGAGGCTGGGCGATAACTCGCCAGCATTAACCAGAGCCTGTCCTCTGGCTGCTGCTGCCAACACAGGGTGCATCAGAGCTGAAAGCTGAGCTCCTGATGTGCAGCCAGCTGGAGCAATGTTTGAAATGAGCAAGGATGTTCCCTCGCTTTGCTTACTTCTGGTGCCTAGACTGGCTGTAACAGACAGCAGCTGCCAGTGCAAGGTTTTGTGAAAGCAACGGTCTTCCTTGTGCACCAAGAAGCCAGCGTTTTGTCAGGTTTTCAAAACTTGAATTAAAAGCCTTCCAGAGTGTTTGTTCAATGTATTTCTATACATGAAACGTCAAGTAATATGGAAAAGACTTTGTCCTTCTTTACATGGCTATCAGACAGCCAAGTAAAACCAGTACACAAACCCAGACTGGTGCTGATCCTCTGGAAAACCACAGGTCTAATGCCATCCCAAATTGTCCCTAGCAACATTGACCTCCACTGTGTTTTTGAGGCTTGGTGGTTAACACTGCAAACTTGTAGCTCAGAGCCCTGGCAGCTTTCTGTAGCTGCTGGTAAAGGGGTTTACTTGCTGTTTCCAAAGTTACGTGCTGGATTGTCACTCTCATGAAGCTGAGGTCCTCATCCTGATTTCTCCTTGCATCCCTGTGACAATAGCAGCTCTCTGGGGCCAGACCGGAAAATTCACCAAAAAAGCAGAAAACGCAGGGAGACTGCAGTGGTCTGTGTTTGACTGTGTGTCAAGTTTTATTTTTTTTTTTCCTCCTTTTTAGGCCATGAGTAGCCTGGTTACTACTGCTCTTGCAGTGTGTGATGCTGTAGCCTTTCATTCATTGGCTATTTATTTAGCAGGCTGTGGAATTGGTTGCTCATTACTTTGGTCACTTCCTTCTTAGTAAAACGGGTAAAATGCACAGACACTTTTGATATCTTGAAGTGAATTCAGCAGCAGCAGAAGAGTGATTAGAGAGGAGAGGTTTTGCTTATGCATGTTACTTGTTAACGAGGGTAGGTAGACAGGAATGCGCAAACAGCCAGGGCTGTCAGAACTCTGGTATTTCCATTTGCCTTTGGCAGCACGCAGGCAGAAGGTGGGATGGTCTGTGAAAGGGCTGGGTTTGCACAAACCAATCTAGGGGCAGATGCCATACCAGCCAGCACCCATGGCCTAAAGCTTTCCCCCAGTAAAACCACCCCGGGTTAAGACTGGCTGTGCAAGTCACTCTGCAGGTGACAGCCCTCATGGTTACTTTTTTTCTGCCATCTCTAGACCATGCCTTCAGAGGCTGCTGCACCATCTTAGCATGGACAAGGGAAATGTGACCACAGAGGGCGGAGAAGACAAAATCTCTGATCTGCATTACAAGATTTACAAGAGATGGTTGATTGGGATGTGTGGAAATAAGACAACTGGGGATGGTTTTGCTTCATGCCATTATTTATCCTAGCACAAGCAGACATCAAAATCATGATCCTTGCTAAGTGCTTATCCCGTTTGTGTGATATTATTGCATGCTGGTGAATAAAGGGTAAGGGGTGTAGACAGAAGGGTCAGTCCTGTCCTAGTGATCTATATACTGATGTAGGAGTTAATGAATGTCATAAATTGCTATTCTAAATGTCTTGTCTTCCCTACTAATCAGGTACTGGAGCTGGTATGAAGGGTTTTCTCTCAAGGCATGAGGTACTTGGTCCTGCTGATATGCTACAGTATTCATCTGGGATCCTCAGCGGGACAAGAAACCAAGACCACCTTGATGTTCCTCCCCAAAACCATCATGTTTGGGTTTTTTTCCATTTATGGAATTTCGGGGACGTTTTGAGACACTGGAAACACCAGTGAACTGTCTGCCATCAACATTAACTCCACAGACTTTGCTGCTGCTGGTGGTGGTGGTATGGTTGTCTCATTTTTATGATAGGAAAACAAATTCTTTTAAATAAAAACAAAAAGGAATAATAAAATTTATTGAGCCACAAGCTGAAGCTGGAAGATTCTCTCTTGTTGCATATGGGAACAGATTTACTTGGGAAGGGAGCTTACAGGACCACACAGGGCTGTCCTCAGTTGCACATATCTCGTTACCTTCATCTGGACTGTTCTTTCATCCCCACTGGAAAAAGAAAGTCTCTAAGCCTTACTTGGACATGCAAGCAGTCTGCTTTGAGATCCCATAATGATATGGTTTAGTTCTTCCTTTGATTTATTTTTTTTTTTGAAATGCATTAAATGTCGAGAAATGTCACCCAAGTTGACACTTCTGGAGACTGAAGTCCTCTGGTCATCAAGAAGAGAAGGGCAGCTTCCTCTTCCTCCTCTCCTTACACCCCTACCTTGATCTGAAGGGGCAGCTCCAAAGGAGAGAAGTATTGTTGTCCTTCCTTCCACATAAGCCTGGGCCTCTCTGCCTGCCACCAGCAACATGCTGAGATGAGCGGACATGCGGTTGCCTGGGACCTGGACTGACCTCACCAAGATGTCGTGGGATAACGATCTCACATATACACTCGCACTCTGACCTGGCTGTGTTTTGACTATCTCAGCTAGAGGAAGAAGGTTCTAGATCCAGTTACCAAAGTCCTGCACCACTTAATCGCCTGTGTGGTTTCGTTGCATTTGCCCCTCTCTGCACACGATGGAAGCCAAGCGTTTTGAATGTTGTAATAAGAGAGGGGATGGAGTTGGTTTGTAATGTGTTTCAGAGCCATGATATAAGTAGCCTTATTTTTAATGGTCATGCATACACTTAATTGTACATACGGAGGGGGAATAAACCATGATGATAAGAGTTGTTGTTGCTTTGTTGGCAGGATAGTGGGGATGGGTAAGAAGGTGCAGACAGTCTTCATGAATAGCAGTCACGCTGAGCTGTCAGGATTGCTGCCAGAACTCATTAAGCTTGAAAGTGGAATTGGTGGGCGTAGCATCTTTTCCTAGCTGCGGGTGGCAAAGGTGCAATGTATACAGTGATACCTGTAGGAAGTGTTTCAGTTTGCAAACAGAATCTCTCTGTATTCATTCATAGTACACATAGTCTCCCTCATGCCTCTGAGGCTGAGATTGCACAGACCTCTCTGTGTGTCAGCAAAGCAAGGCCCTGCTGCAGTCTTGGGCTGTAACTGATGGTGGCATGTGAAAGGTATCTCACATCTTCCAGGTGTTAAATGCCTGATTCTGATCTTCCCAGAAAGGTTGTGAGGTCTTCGACATCCTTGGGTCACAGGACAGAAAAGAAAAACAAAGATGCTCTCGTGGGTATGAACAAAGGAGCAGGGATGAAGTCTTACAGCAGAGTTGGAGCAGATACATTGGTGCCTGTTTCCAGTGGGGCCACAGGGGACTTATATGCTCCTTCAACCAACAGCTGTGGCTAGAAGGGTGTGGGACACACTGAAATTGCTGTTGGTTTCTGAAGAGTCTTGTGCAGTGGAGACCAATGGACAGCTCAAGAGAGGTGTGGAGAGCCCCCAGGTGCTGCATGCTGGTTTTCTTCCATGGTTTCTGGCATGCCAGTGACAGGGTGAGAGCAACCAGAGAAGAGACTGTGCTAGCCTATGTCCTGCTCTAAGATGCTATCTGCAGGTCTCCGTCATGTGAAATTGGTTCCTTCTGTCTTGATGGCAGCTGATGCATCCCACTGAGCACTAGCTTGATTTCCATTTTACTGAATTTTAAGAGAATTTGGTGCTGGGTCACTGTGCTGGGCTGTGTGGAGCATCCTTCTCAACCAGCCATCTGTGAAGACAGGACCAGCACGAGGAGCAATGACCATCGCTCTTGCTGCTTCTCCCGGTTTCAGGCATGGGTTTCCCTCAGCCTGTGGCTTATTTATCGATGCCTAATAATTTGGTTTGCAAGCTGCTGTTGTACCCCTGCTCCGTGCTGTGCAGCCACTGCTTGGCAGGTGACCTCATTCTCTCCAACCATTTGAAGGTCCTCTGTGTTTTAAATTGAAATCACTCCAATAAAGCTGAGATCTTAAAAACAGAAGAAAATAAATGACTATTTTGAATGCTGTAAGGTTAGTCCTTGAATTAAACAGGGAAACCAGTTTAACATCGGCCGCCTTTATTTTTTTGGGGTTTCATTCTGTTTCAATCAAAATAAAATGCAAATTTGGTGTCTGGCCCTAATTAGAAACACAGCAGCTCATAAACAAAAGTTGATGGCATTTTTTGTCTTTGTCTCTTTGTCACAAGTGGTACGCTTCTTATTTTAATCCCCTTAATTTTCTTTCCTTCAGGTAACTCTTTGCAGTTGACATATTAAGTCGCATATAATTAACTGTGATCTTTTTTTTTAACAGTATTTATTCAATATTTTTTTTAATTAGTCGCCTCCTCAACAAATGGCCCCTATCATATTTTCAGCCTTTTTTGGAGCTGGGGAGTGACTGAGTTTGGGAGGGACCTCCAGAGGTCTGCAGTCCAACCCCCTGCCCAGAGCAGGGCTTGCCTCAAAGTTGGATGAGGTTGCTCCAGGGCTTGGAGATGTTCACAACTCAACTGAGCAAGGATTAGAGATTCATAAGTCCCTCTAGGAAACTTTTTCCAGGGCTTACGGCTCTCCTTGCAAAAATTAATTCCAGATGGGCACTTACAGTCATTATTCTCATTTTCTTCCTTTGAAAGAACAGGGTTACAAAGCCCTTGGCTGGAAGCTGCCCCAGAATGGTTTTGCCTCCAGTGCTCATGTCCCTGCAAGAGGTGTTGGGTGAGTCAGATTTTTCTTTGAGAAAGGGAATTTAAAACCCTGCCTGGCCAGCCAGTCTCTTTAATTAATTTTAAAGCATTTAATAGAAGAGTAGGAGGAACGTGCCTCAGTACTAAAAAGAAGCTCAGAGCTGGAGGGAATCAAAAATGATGGTCAAGGGAAAATTTAAATGAATATCAATATGTCAGGGCTCTTCAGCAGTGAGTGTGGACAGCTGCTAATGCCAGCATTCGACTCGAGCACTAGAGCCTTGTTTGTTTAGGGTAATTTTGTTTAACTATGGAAGGTCATAATGACAGCAGCGGACAATTGGAAAGACAAATCTAACTCCTCCCGTGCTCAAAAGTCCTCTTTCCTTTCTCACAGCTTCTCGGAGGCTAGAAATACCCAGCAAGGACCTGTGCAGCAGTCTGAGAGCAAAGTAGAGCGTTCACTGCTGTATTTGCTTTGAAGAATTCATCTTGTGTGTCGGCAGCATCCACACATGCAGGCACCCTGGTGTCCAGCAGAGGTAATTGCATGCTGCCTTATGCCAGTCCCTGCTGCTGCCCACAAAGACCTTTTTTTGAGGCCATCCTCACCTCTTGAGGCCAACATCATCCTCGCTTGCTCTCCAAGAGGGGTTTGCCTTCCTCTCAGCTGTGCTGAGCCCGCGTGCTGTGCGTGGTCATGTGTGTAGGGTTATTACAGAGCATCTGTAGGAGCTGTCACCTGCTTTAAATATTGAGGAGCCGAGGGCTTTGGCTAGTGGGAAGGTGGGCTTAAGACTATGGGAAGCTGTGAATTGTAGCAGGATTCATCAGATAAGGACCAGAGCCTACATCTTCTCCCTTTCAGAAAAGCACTTGTAGCCCTTGTCGCCGCATAGGTTGCTTTAGTTTTGCTTTCAGAGTGAGCTGCAAATGGTTTCTTGAAGTGAGGGTCTTCTCATCCTTATCTCTGTTCAACAACAAGGCAGTATTTGGGTATTCTAGTCTTCAATGTCTTCATAAAGGAATTAAAATGTTTGGGTGGGTGAAGACAAGACTTTTTACTCTGCTCCACGTGTTACTGAGCCATTTGAGTTGAGTAGGTTTTGCCAACAACCTGTTTTAAATCTTTCCAGCTTAACTTTCACGCCTTAAGTCTGGCTCTAGCTCATGGTTGGCCATCGTTACTTAGCAAGGGCAGGACAAGAATTCATCCCATAACATCAAGCAGCATGAAGAATGCTTGGGAGAGGGAAAAAACGAGCTTTTTGACATCTCTTAGAAATAAATTATGAGAAAAAAAAAAAGCATGAACATTCCTCAGCTGATCTGCAGTGTAGCGGGGGGAAGGTGGTTCCAGCTCTCCCAGGACCGCAAGCATCCCGGAGGGCTCCATGAACCTTTCAGGTGAGAGAGGACTCTATGCATCCATCATAGCCTCTTTTAGTCTGCCTGGAATAGCAAGTGTGTGCAACGTGCCTGCTAGAGCCTGTGGTGGAAAACAGCTCACCGGGGAGTGGGAAGGAAGAACAATCTCACCTGTGATAGCTGCTTGCCCAAAGCCTCTGATCTGTGCACCAGCGAAGGCAGAGAGAGGCAGGTTAATGTTTTCCTCTCCCAGTTTTGCCTACTCTTAAAGGTATTGCTGTCTCCCCAGTCCATTCAGGGAGATGTATTAACCTTGATGTTCTTGTTTAAGTCCCAAAATGTGGTGTTGGGGACCAATGGGACTGGCTTTTGCCTGTAGACTTGCACAAATAGCAGAGGGGTGTGAGGTCCATGACTATCTTTAACCCTGTCATCCTCCCCAAAATCTCTCCGGTGCCTGTGCCTTGCCGAGGGCTGGGGAGCGTGCTGTCACTTAGTGTCTTAAAATCCTTTAAGGCAGCCAAGAAAAATAATTTGGAGAGTTTCAGAGAAAAAAAAAAAAATGTAAAGGCCATCCTTAGGAGGCATGAGTAATAGCATGTGACAGCTGAAACCAAGCCAGCAGTGCGAGCTCAATGCAAATCCCAAACCAGCGAGTGTCAATGTGCCCTTCCAGCCTGCCTTCCCATTGCCCCTCTCAGCGCCAGGAACCTTGACGGGAAGGAGAGCAGCCCCTGGAGCTTGTAATTCAGAAATTAAATGTGTTCATTTAAAGGTTACCTCATCGTAACCCCTTCAGCATCATGAGCCTCCCAGAGGGGACTGGCCAATGCCAGGGTGCTGCAAGGAGCCATGATCACGGTGCTGGGCTCCGATGGACCAAGCCCTGGAGGTACAAAGGCACTGGACCATCCTGTCTGTCCCCTTCTCCAGACCCGCAGTGGGGATGGTGACTGCCAGAGGATGAGCAACTCATGCTGCAGTTGTGACCCCATCCCACCCCCCAACCCTCCACCTGTGAGATGTGTGGGGTTGAGTAGGAAAAATGCTCAGCAGTTCTGATTTGTCCTCCTTTTTTAAACAAGTTTGTCTTGATTACTGTGCTTAATCAGACTAGTCAAAATCCCCATAAAACCATTTAGGCATTTAAGAGGGAAAACACGCTCGTCTCATCCTACTAGAGCTGAGCAGGAGCTGATCTGAAGCCACAACCACCGGTGTCCCAGGTCAGAGGCATGTGCTGGGGTGCTGCCTCCAGGCACAAGCCCTTATCCCCCTAGCCCAGTGCCAGGGCTCATCTGCCCATAAAATACAGACAGTTCTTTTATATAGAGTTATTTATTGCTTATTATTTATTTTTTTAAGTTGTTATTAAAGCAGTTATTAAGAGCCAGCGGCTCTTCCCTAGTCCTGTGGTGACCGAGAAACATCCTGAAGCTGGCATTGGTCTGTGGGGTGTAGAGTGACCCATGACTTAATGGGGCGGAAGGTGTAGAGAGTAAGCAAAGCGGGGCTGACCCCTCAAAGTCATCACGCTCGAGCTGGCCCCAGACAGGCGCCTGAGCCAGGGTGAAATGGGCCAAAGCCCAGCAGACCGCAATGGCACTGCCCCAGGCATGGCCCTGGCAAGGGCGAGCGATGGGCTGGGGGCTGCGTATCCTGGGGGATGGGGGGACATGCTGCAGCCCTACCCAGGGCTGGGGGGAAGGTATGGCTGCATCCTAACCCACTCTCCTGCTCCCCAGCTCTGCTCAGAGGAAGAGGAAGAGAGCTAATTTCCAAGCTCTTTAAATGTGATACGATGGGTCTATGTTGCTGGCAAAGGATGGCAGGAAGAGCTGGGAGCGCTGCATCTATTTTGCGAGATATTAAGGAGCAGCTTATGTCTGGATGTTAGTGGAAAAGACACGCCTGTATGTCCCAGCTCACCCAAAATAAGGAGGAGGAGAAGAGGGTAGCACTGATTACAACCTGTGTCCCCCCTCCTCTTTTCTCCTCTTCAGTTTTTTCCTGTAGGAGATTAATGGGAACTCTTTGTCTTCTAACATGACTGTACCTTATGAATTCTCTGTCTCTCCCTCATCCTTTAAATTATCCACATAATAAAATATGTATTCAGTGATTTCAGGTCATAATTTGATCTGCTTAGGGAAGAAAAGGAATGATGGAGAAGGGTTGCCAGCATGCTCCGCTCTCCTCCATTTATCTTTATTTATCATCTTTTTTTCCTAACAACCTGTGCACAGCCAGCCAGCCAAGTGATGGAAATGCTGGTACCCATGTTCTGGTTCCTTGCAGAACAAGTGCCCCCCAGCTTAGCAGGCCCAGGTGAGCTGCCCTGGCTGCCTCCAACCCCTGTCTGTTGGCAGAGGTGATGTTCAGGGTGGTCAAAAGGCTGAGCCATCCCGGTAATTCATGCCTTGCCCTTGCTACCTCTGCACTCAGTATTACCCAGCTGTAAAATGGGCATGAATTTGCCTCCATGTAAACACCATGTCAGCTGCTACTCACCAGTTGCAGTAGTTGGACTTCACAGTGATGCCACACCATAATATTAATATTTATTATTCACATATGAAAGGTTAGACAAACTGTTTTGTCATCAAAAAAGACAAACTTCCTCCAGCTTTGCAGCAAGGCCGTTTGCTTCTTTCAAGCAAGGTCAAAGACGGAGACACCCCTGTGCACAACACAGGTTGGAGCTGCCATTGCATCTCCCACCCAAGCTTGCCTGCATTTCCCACCACTGAAGCATCTCAAGGTGTTTCTCCTCTCTCTTAGAAACACAAAACCCTGCAATAAGGGAGGTCTTTGCAGTGAGCTGGGGACAGGCTTTCCCTGCCCATCACCGGGAGGACTGAGGTCTTGGTGCTATGGACCAATAAAGCACCTGGGCGCCCTTGCTGTAAAGCTCACATCTATTTTGCAGGGCTGTTTTCTGACTCTGCTGCCATTCTCCATGCCCCTGCCAGCGCTCACCTTCATTCAGCCGTTGCATGATAGCAGATAATTTGGGGGCTTTGATTGTAGAGTATTAGGTGGATTTAAAGATTTGGGTTTATTGCTTTCATGATTACAGTCAAACCTTTTTAATATCGCTCCTGGTTTATAGTAGGCTCCCTCTTATTATCCACTGATCCGCAGCACTGTGTATGCTGCAAGTTCCTGGGGAAGCAACTCAGGGTGAGGTCAGTGCCCTGGGGCCCTGAGCATCCCTCTGGTGCCCCAAGTATCCACCTCAGGGCTCTGAGCATCCTCTCCATGGCCCTGAGCGTCTCCCCTCATGGCCCCAAGCAGACCCCACAGGGCTCCAGGCATCTCCTCAGGGCCCCAAGCATCCCCCAGTGGCCCTGAGCAGCCCCCCCAGCTCCCTGAGCATCCATCCTCCCAGGGCCCTAAACATCCCTCCATGGCCCAGAGCATCCTCCCACAGCCATGAGCATCTTCCTGGGGCCCTAAGCATTCCCTGCCATGGGTCTCGCTGGGGCTGCAGGGCCCAGGGTGCTCTCCTGCCCAGGAAAAACACTGCAGGCTGGAGACCTCTCCAGGGTTATTCAGCCTTCCCAGGGGCTCTGTGCAGGAAAGGCAGCACCTGCCCTCAGCTGTAATTGAAGTAGATGGAATCAGGACGGATCAACATATAATTCCTCACCTGGGTGAATGGGGACATATGTTTAATTTTCTGGTAATTCAGGCTGGGAGCCCCAACTTGTTCCTCTGCATGCACATAAGGATCACTGCTGCCAAGAGGCGGTTTCACTTCATACACATAGATCTGTGTAAGAACCTCCCTCTCGGGGCTCCTTCCCCCTGAACACCAGTGATGGAAGAAGTAAAAACCTTTCCACAAACTTCTGCAAGGGCAGAGTTTCCATCACCCCGAACATCCAGGGGAAATAGAAGGGATGCTCAAAGACCAGGGATGCAGGTGGGTGCCAGTGATTTGAGGGCTGCGCTGGGAGAAGAGCAACAGGAGGAGAGGGATGGAAACAGTGTCAACTCGCTGCTGGGTATCTCCCCAGTTGTGACTGCCCAGAGAAGGGAGCCTGGGGTTTTCAGGCCAGCCTAGAAGGTCTTGTTCACTAGAGGGTGCTTGGAAACCCCTGGGGTGTCCAGCTGAAGCTCAATTCCTGCTAGCATCAGCAAGGCAGGCTCAGGGAGAGTGAGGGTGCCCGGACTACATGGGTGGTTATGACCCAGAGCCCCAGAGAGCTGTAAACAGCATGAGCAAAACTGAAGGGATTTGAAATAGTCTCCCCAAAGACTTCTTCTAAATGAAGATCTCTAGTTTTTTCCAGAATGGTCCCCAGGGACCCCTTCAGACCATCCATGCTTTGTGAAAGCCACATGCTCTCCCCTCCGGAGGTATACCTTGGAAAACTTCTTGTGTTGGCTACAAAACAAGTCAGTTTCTCATTTTGGGAGTGTATTTTGCTCTGAAGTACATTTAAGAGCAAGGGACTTTGTGTGTTGCTCCTCAGCTTCACCACGGGTTTCATTAAGGATCCTCTTAGGCAGGCGGTGACAGCTTTGGACGCCACTTGACCCTGCTTTTCCTTTGCACCTTTAATACTACAGGAATTAAAGCATGCCAGTTTTACACCCAGCCACCCTGCCCCAAGATACTTGGGCAAGAAACTTCTCCTTCATGCATGGTCATGGTCAAATACACCATGACTTTTGAGGATGTTGCCCTTGACTTTGAGTTGCATGGCTGGAAGGTGAAGGAGAGCAGTGACCTCCTCTTCATCTGCCATGGTTTCAGCATCCAAGGCAGGACCCAGACAGGTCCTTTTGCCCACTACAACAAGGAGCCTGGGTGGAGAAAGCCAGGAGGGATGCATCAGCTATTTCAATCTATTGCTTGAATATGTCTTCTTGGTTTTTTTTTCCACCAGTGTGGTCCAAGGAACGTAATTTTTCTCTTGCTGGTACACCTGTAAAACCAAAAAGGGAGTTTCCTTGTGGCTGAAATACCTCATTTCCAATTCAGGCTTTTGCATTACAGTCAGGAAGGTTGCATGCCACCTCACTGGTGGTACCCATTGGCTGTAGGTCAACGAGATTTAGTTAGCTCTGGTGTCTGAGGCCACCAAAAATCACTGCCTGCTCCCTCGGAGCTGTGGGTTTCACTCCATGCAGGATGTCTGTGCATGTAGGTGCAGTTATATGACTCCCTATACATCTAAATGGGCACTTATCTCCAGAGCTGAAGCATCTCATCATTATCAATGTGCTTTACATCTCTCAATGAACTTCCATTTTACAGAGGTAGGAGGTAGATTAGGCAATTTACCCAAAGTGACATGGGGAAACTGGGAAATGAAATAATATCTGATGGATACTTTTAGGGCCACCTTGTGACTGTGACTAAGGGAGGCCTGGTTTAACTCCTCAGGATAGGAGTATCTCAGCTGATGGAGCAGCTTGCCAGGAAAATGTTTGAGCCACCTGTGGAAACTGTGTCTAAAGTTGTACGCAGAATTAGATTGAATTGCTCTTTTCAACTTTGGTTCACCAGCTCAGCTGGAAAAAGAACCCTCCACCATCAACAGTGCTACTCATCATTGAGCAAAAAAGTTTGTGGAGGCTTATTACTTTGAATATTCAAGTAGGTTATGATGTTAAAAGGAATTAGAGCGCTCCAAATATATTAAAATATAATGTTACAGCCTCTTTGGCATCTTTCCCGCCTTATTTTGGCTGAGTGATGGTAATTGGGTGAATTTGTCGAGAATTCACAAATGGCTTCAATGGCTCTCAGTTTGCAAAGAGAGAATTTGACTGAAAATTTCTCCTGGTTGTATTTGAGGCAGCGACCACTGGGGACTGAGGCTTGTTTCTGATGTTCTTGGTGAGGTTGGGCTCTGGCTGTATGGGAACAGTGGGGAGTGCTGAACTCAGGTCCTTTTAACCAAGTAAAGTAAGGACAGGTGTAAAAATACCTACTGCCAGCTTGACCAATTATCCTTCCCCAAGGTCTGACAGCTGGTTGGAGGCAAGGTATAATGCCAGCGTGGCTCTCTTTCTCCATCCTGCTTGGAAAGGGAGCTGGGTGTGACCCTCAAAGAGGGACCAAAGTGTGGAGGATCCTCAGCCCCCATGTTGGGGCTGAAGCTGCTGCCCTCCCCTCCCCAAGCAGCTCCATTTCCCAGTCCAGACACTGATGTGTGATTTGATACCCCAACCTCCCAGCTGGGTAGGAAATCCCCTACAGATCAGCGATCGTTAATTAACCTTCAGAGGGGGTGCAAGACCCGAACTTTGTTGTCTGGGATTATAGAATCATATAATGGTTTGGGTTGGAAGGGGCCTTTAAAGGTCACCTAGTCCAACCCCGCCTGCAATAAGCAGGGACATCTTCAACTGGATCAGGTTGCTCAGAGCCCCGTACAGCCTGACCTTGAATGTTTCCAGGGATGAGGCATCTACCACCTCTCTGGGCAACCTGTGCCAGTGTTTCACCACCCTCATCATAAAAAATTTCTTCCTTATACCTAGTCTATATCTACCCTCCTGTAGTTTAAAACAAGTACCCCTTGTCCCATCACTACAGGCTCTACTAAGCAGTCTGTCCATATTTTTCTTATAAGCCCCCTTTAGGTACTGAAAGGCCACAATGAGATCTCCTCAGAGCCTTCTCTTCTCCAGGCTGAACAACCCCAACTCTCTCAGCCTGTCCTCATAGCAGAGGTGTTCCAGCCCTCTGATGATTTTTGTGGCCACGCTGGTTTGCATTCACAGCCCAGTAAAGCTGAGGCCAAACTCAGTTGGCTCTCACTTTGCTTTGCATCCCATTTTGTTGCGTGGTCCCTTCCCCACCC